>JAHZND010003818.1:0-16155 GCA_027744115.1 Acrocyrtus sp. NNG-2020 | reverse complement strand
TTTAAATTTGGGACATATTCTCTATGGATCATAAGCTAACGAATCTTCAATTTTGAAACAATTTTGTCCGATGGTGTGGTACTGAACTACCTTTTGAGATATTATACAATTGTACATTGCTTACGCAGCAGGTCTCAACCGTCGGTTTACCCGATTTATTGCTTACTGCACCTAAGCCTATCAATGTGTCACACTGACTGCTGACAATTTATCCTTGCCTACTTCACTTCGAAAAAGATGAACCCATGTAGGTAGTAATAATCTAAAGAAAAGTTTATAGTGTCTTTCCTTGTTATAAAATGTCTTCTGAGACTCAGCAACTTACGGGAAATAAAATGGACTATGCATTCTATGCATTAAATTATCGGGCTCCTAAAGTTTCCAATGTTTTAAAGAATAGATAAAATTACCGTTTTCTAGCTAAATCATTATTATGTAAACAAAGGTCCACAGCCAGAAGTATTCTTGTATTCTTTTAATACAAGAATTTAAAATCTATTTTTGCACACTGCAATCGCAGACAAGCACGAACTGGAAAATAAGTTGCAGTTTGAAACTATTTTCGCAGTAACAATAAAATTTTCAAGGCATATGCTTTTTGGTGTGCGTTTTATTTGCCTAATTGTTGACATAATTGTACTTAAGCTACCTAAATATGTAATCAAATAATGAGTCACAGAAATAAAATACATGCTTTTCACCACCACTTGCACTTTCGCTTTCACCTTCACCGATTCCCGAGTGAGCGCCCTCAGTGGGTGATTTTGTAAGCTTTAGAATTTATTATCAGTAAATCCGGCCCATTAATTTTGTTTTTGTGCATTATGTGAGAGTTTTTGTGCTTAATTTTTAATACTAATTCCAGTAATAGTATTTCGTAGTTTTACAAATGAGTAAAAGTTCATAGCAATGTTTTATTTAGTATTCTATAACTTCCGTCCTTGGAACCGCAAAACCTATAATATGAACATTTTCAGCCCCTTCAATTCAAACAAACACAAAAACTACCTAAATATAAATCAAAAGCAAAGTTGGAGTGACTTTAATTCACACAGATTTGCTAAGCTTCACAGGAAACGGAAACAGCACAAACGTGACTGAAAATGGCAAAGTACTCAAATATAAGAAAAGTATTCAACGTTCAGCAAATCTACAAATCCCAACATACTAGTAGATCATCAAAAAAATTGACGCTGTTCACACAGCCAAATAAAATATTCCATTACTCAAAGAAATCGATGCCAAAGAATTTTGAATGTGTAATGCGATCCACTTTTTTCCAAGTCCGTTTTCCACTTCAGTTCAAAGTGCACTGGTATTCCTGTACCTCCTCACTTTTCACAGATAACCAGAAATGCAGCTATAAAACTGCTGTGGAAATGCCAGAGTGCATGTAAAATGTACATCATCAGATTCAGCCGTGCATAAATGTATATGCGAAAAAAGTAGCTAGCTGGTACAATAATGTATGTAAAAATAGGAGAGAAATTAGGTTACATGTACGCCTTCTACTTTTCATCGAAGAGATTTCTCCTTGTAAGTAGCAACCGAGTGAAAATGAAAAATGAGTCTGAAAGTAAATAACCAAAACCTCTTGTGTTGGTTGGATCGGATCTGCTTTTCCTCATCCTTCAGGCGAGACAGTTTCTCCCTAAACTTTCCATCATTCATTTTATTTCTCTTAGCATCATCTCAGTTTTTCCACGTTCATGGTGAAATTGTTGAAGGAACAGGGTGTTGGATTCAATGCAAACTTACGCTTATGATGGAGATTTACACGATAAATGATAAATTATCTGATATTACATTTTTTACTCATATAGTCAGACAAACTAAAAAATATTGCTATATGTACCTTAAATATCACCTACGAGTTAATTTACCAGATGAGCCTAACTTTTCCATTCGTACAATTAAAAGTGTCACTTACAGACTACCACATATTCTATCTATGTTCTATATTTTGCTAGCGGTAGGTGCTGGCATTGAACTACATGAAATTTCTAAATAAATGCCACATGCCGATTGTTGCCCTCGAGCACTTAGATGGAAGATGGAAATGGAACATATGAAAATACTGTCAGTTTTCCACTACTTGTCACAAACCAGACTTATGCATTTAAAAAAAATTCCAGAGGGTACCCCTATTTTGGTTTAATGTGAAATGCTTGTACAGCGTGTTCTTTGTAACACAATATATTATACTCACACAGAGCTTTGAACCTTCTGAAGACAGCGAAATATGAAATCAAACCTGTGACACTGAATGTGATAAATCCTCTGATTTATGAAACCATTTATTGCCTATTTAGGACGGTTTACAAAACTTTAGCCATTATTTAACAGTAAAAGTAAGTTTAGTTTCTGCAATGCAAATAAACGTTTATAGTTTAAGAAAAAGTTTAAGAAACGTTGTTTATTTTTGTTATCCTATATCTGACAACATTACAAACTCACAATCAGCCTTTGTGACGAATATGGTATGATTAGTTTTAAATCTCTGACCTTCTTCACAATATATAATAGACAAAGAGAAAGCATAAACACACGCTCACTTTCACTTCCGACAAACTTTTCCCTTCAACACTCTAGAAATCTTAGGAAATATCTGTTTTGGGATATTAGAGGAAGTTTCTTGCAAAGAATTAAAGTTTTGGCTTGGCTTTTTGCTTCGCGTTTGCTTCACGGATAAGTTTCTCCATTATGTCCCAATTTTCTTTCGAAACTTGAACAAGAGGGCTAAATTCTCCAGCTCCAAAGCCCAGCTCGCCACCATCAAGGACGACACTCTAATAAAGTTAAGAAAGTCGATTAGCGGAAACCTATTATCATTATTATCGGAGTTTGCTATTACAATACTATAAATAAAAGGAAGTCGTAATAATCAAAAGATTATAGATGAGTTCATTCATCCAATGAATGACTTGTATAAATGGTCAAACGTATTACCTCCCCTGTAATAAAAGATGAATAGTCGCTCAACAGAAAAGTGGCTAGATTGGCAAGCTCTTCTACACTCCCAAATCTACCAACAGGAAGTTTATCAAGGGCATGGTCCTTAAACCTTCAAGAACACGTTAATTTCAGATCAATGCATGCAGATTACATCATTAATTAGTTCGTTAGTACCTTGAACCTTTCGCAGAGATATGCTGAGATAAAATAAATGTGTATCTATATATTTATATTCAAGCGTTATTTAAAGCTGTTTAGGAATAACATGTTGTATTCTCATTGAATTAAAACTCGTTTTTGTGGATTATAGATTAAGTGAGTTGCAAATTACGATATTTAAAAATGAAATCTAAAGATTTGCGTAACTGTACTTGACAGCAGTATATTTTTACCCTCCAGTTGGATCTAGTCTACTCCAGGCTCCAGAGTCAGCTCCTGTGGCAATTGGACCCGGAGCTATACAGTTCAAGCGAATTCCATACCTCCCCCATTCTGAGGCAAGAGATCTACAATAATAATATCAAATATCATGTACATATATGTTGAAAAGGGCCACTTTATTTCCAAGGAAAGGGTTTACTGCTGCAAGACCTGTACAACTCCTAGAGCTTCATATTTTGAATGAACAAAAGTAGAAAGCAGAAGTAATAGAGGATTATATTTAGCAACTTCTAGTAAAAGAACTTCGCGTCTAAGATGAAATATTATTTTGTGCTCAAAATATAGAGCAACTTGTTCTCTTTGCAAGAAAATCTGTTTTTGAAACATGCCTTAGCTAGCTGTAAATAATACGCAAATCTTCAATGCGAATAAAGTAAAAAAGTAATGTGTTGTACATACGAAAGGATTAGTAATAACACGAAGTGGGTATGAACATGATGCAAGCAAGAAACTATGAAAGTTGAATACTGCGTTCCAAGAATTGAATGGAGAAAGAGATAATCTAGAACGACAAACGAAGTTCTTTAGAAGTATGGTTTATACTTTGACATAATGCGTGTCAGTTTCACTGCAGATGCGAAAATAAAAATGTCATACATCTACTTCTGCTGCTGTAATCGAATAATGTCATTTAAGAAAGGAACTATATCGCATATAAATATAGAAAAAAGAGTAAAAAGAAATAAAACTATCATTCAAATTGGCGCTGAATTATTCTATTGCATGTTTTTATTTACTTCGAAAACGTATCGGAGATTATTTCATGATAGCAGACAATCAGCAGTGGAGACAAAACTATAGGCATTCGTGGGAAAGAAAGTGAGTTTTTGTAGGAAGGCGGAAGGCGAAATTGTAAAATTCGCCAGAATCAGAATACCTAGTCTAACCGAACACAGATATTGAATTTATTTGATTTTACCTCATCATGTTTTCCACTCCTGCCTTTGCTGCTGCACTTGGAACTACAAATCCCGAGCCGCGAAACGTGTACGTTGTTGTAATGGATAACACAGAAGCTCCTGAATACACCATGAAACAAACAAAAGAGCAAGTTTACAAAGATGAAACAGAAACTACTAGCGACTAGCGAGGAGTGAAGTGAAAGCAATAAGACAGAACGGTTTTTGAAGTGTGAAAGAAAAAGAAAGCAAAACTCTCAGCTCAGCGCCTTTCATTTGCACTTCAAAGATCCTTGATCTGCACAGATGTAAAGATATAGCGTTTTAGGCACTATTCAACATCTACTTAGGTAGATAATGTGATAGTGATCGTAGCATATATAGCCTATACGTAAATTCTATGTTTTATCTGGTAAGCTAGCAAAAGGAAATGCATATAACCGGTGTTGCCGAGGTATGAGCTCGAGGTCCTTTTTATGTTAAATTGATTGTTTAGACAGTGGAGGCCTTACAACCCTTCACTTAGGAATCCCGTAGTTATCGAAGTGTGGCGAAATAGTTATAGCTAGGAAATTAACTACCCTTCGCTACAACCGGTGTGCTAACTGATTTTGAAATATTTCAATATAGAAAACATAATATATTTTTTTGTAAAAGAGGACTGCAGACAAGGTACTACTTATATGCATTTGATTAAATAAAAAACTTGATAAAAATGATTTAGCAAGAAAATATCAATCCCGTTTTCGGAGAAGGCATGAATTTGACACGTTTTGCATTTATTTACCTTTGAAATATTGCAATTTGCAGCAAATAAATTTCCTTACCTTGCTGTGCAGCAATGACAATGACGGTAGGGAGCCCCAGTTCTTTTTCGACCTTATCCACTGCTGCTTTCACTGCCTCGGGGTCTCGAATATCCGCTGCACACGGGAGAAATCTTGCTCCAGTTTGAGCCTTCAGTTCCTGTGCCGCCTCTTCAAGAACGTGAAAGCGCCTTAAAGAATTGAGAATGTATTTAATTCATTTGCTCAACCTTAAACTTTCTATGTATTCATGAGATTGAGATAAAGGATATTTGATATCGGACTATGCGGACTATGCGAACTGAGTCCGCCTTTGCGTTTGCTTGACTTTGACTTTAATATTTTACGAAGTGATTTTTACTTCGTGGACATAGACAGCTCAAGTTGACGTTATTTTACTCCTAACAATACTGAAATTTAATACTTCTTTGTCTGCTAAGGCTGCAAATAGCAGAAGACTTCAAACTATTTTAGCTCATTTTACGAAAATCAGTTTTCATTTTAAGGCCCGGCGTTCCCCTAATAAGTATCACTTTTTCATAGGCTTTTTAAAAAGTTTTTAACTGATGAAAACTAAAGAAAGCTATTCATAGCATGTTCCCTTTTAGTCTATAAAAATCCCTTTTTCTTACTATACATCCACCTAATTATTAGTCTATTAATTTTTAACTCTTTAATGGTTGCAGCCCTTTTCATGTAAGGCTTTGGGTAGGTATATAGGATTAGGTATATATTTTCTAGTACTAGTAAGTATAACCTTCCGAGAATAGCTACAGACGCTCCAAGAGAGCCAAGTACCAGTGCAATGCCTTTTCCTATCCCAGTTCCTCCTCCCGTAATGAGTGCCGTTCTTCCCGCAAATGTTCCTTTCGGCAACATGATGGAGGTCTTGTTGGGAAAGAAACGGGCCTGTGGTCGTGTATCCTCAGACATTTTGAATCACTTCACGTCCACACGGAATCGCTTTAAGCTCGTTAGTTATGTGATTTCTAAGAATTCAAGTTAATTAAAACAAGCCGGGTAAAAGAAGATTAAATGCGCTCTATATAACTATTTTTCATTAAAAATTTGTCTGAAATCACTGCTTTTCTGTCCTTGCCGCAGTATGTACTATTTAGTTACGAAATATTCGAACCTAACCTAAGAAATTCTGGACAGTATCATTTATAGTTTCTATTGGGAAATTATTTTCTAGTTTCAAGTGTAGGCATATAGGTAGGATTGCAAGTATTATTAATTGCTAACCTGTTTTTTTTTTCAAAATGACCTTTATTTTTAGGGCAACTGCTTTCTGTTAACTACACTACTCAACGATACTGTTGACAGTTGGCACTGACTGATTGTGATTGCATACAATTTCCAAACATCTAAACGAAGCGAGTTTCAGGCAGGTTGTAATGTTTGATGTGAATGAAAATGACACTACGGTGAAAGTATATACATTACATACGAGCTACCTAAGTACTTACTATTAAACTTTAAAAAAATGTTTATTCCATTGCATGTATAATGGAAAGCGTACTGTACAAATGCAGAAATCATGAAGTTTATCAATACATTCACTGTCACTCACACAAAAATAATTTTTTATTGATACGTACAAAGTGACATGGTATTTTTTACAGATTTACTACATGCACCGTACCAAGTTCCAAAGTAATCACATCTGATACTGTGTGATGATGACAATGGCTAGTATGAGAGTATGAGAGCAAAGTCCAAAAGCTCGTACGATTACAAGCGTGGAGCATGTTTTTTTACCTATACTCCTGTCTTAACTCTTTGATATTATAAGCCTTCGTAGTTTGTACATCGTAAGTGTATGGCAATGCTGAAATTCTCTTGCATTTGCTTTTGCTGCGGTCGGAAAAACAATTTTTAAGCAAAATGCTGTGTTAGATGATATGTATGTTGCTTTGCTTTATTCGAAAGCTTGAATTTCAATCTTTGAAAAATGTTTTCCAAAGAAAGATGTTTCCAGCTACCCCTAATTCTAACCTTTAAAATGTAACAACTTACGGTTGATGTAAAATGATACAGTTACAGCTACAGTACGTTAATTATATCTGGTAGTAAAGA
Source organism: Acrocyrtus sp. NNG-2020 (assembly GCA_027744115.1). Lineage (NCBI taxonomy): Eukaryota > Metazoa > Arthropoda > Collembola > Entomobryomorpha > Entomobryidae > Acrocyrtus > Acrocyrtus sp. NNG-2020. Next base: position 8,975 of record JAHZND010003818.1, on the reverse strand, counting down.
GCATACATTTTCAGGGCATATTTACGTTCACGTTATCACGTTGAATAACATTTATAAAACTACACGCTTACACGTACACACCCTCAAGAAATAAAAGACTTGAAAATGTGACCGCGACATACTCATATAGTCCGTGTGGTGCTTTTTATATTGATAATCTTACGCAATTTGTTGTTGAAGTGCAAAAACACCTGTACATATGATATTAACAAAGTTAGTATAACAGACTTGAATAAGTAGAATGACAAGATGACATGACATGAGGATTAAAAAGGATTAAAAAGTACTTTGGCATATTTCACGTATAAGAAGTGATGAAGAACATGAAGATGCAAGTTTTCATATCAAATACACATCCAACAGCGTTTCTGTTTCTACGATAATTACCTAGGCATAGTGAAGTAGAGAACAGTCAAATATGGCTATAGAAAATGCAGACCTTGAAGTTTGCAGATGACAAGCAACTGAAGAACAAGCAAAGTACAATATGCTGCTTGCTGGTTCATTCATTTCATATTTCATTTCGTATACTCCTGATAATTATCCACTATCTAGCATGCTTACTATGTATATATTTATTAGCAACTAAAATATAAATACACATATTATTTGCTGAGAACTAAAAGTTAGGTAATTGCCGTTTTAGGTGCACTTTACATTTTATTTTCTGGCAAATGTTTCAGAATTAGAATTAGTCAGTTCTAGTTCTTATGCATCGGCAAACGTGGCTACTAAAGCCCCACTTGCTGCAAGGCTGGCACATGCATTTCTGTGGCAAAAGCACGTTTTTGAACCCGTCTGTTTTGCAACTTTGGGAAAACAACAGAGCAAAAGTGATCGCATCGCACAAAGTAGTGATTCACCTCACCTTGTTCATTTCATTAGTCATTTCCTAAGTTAAAATTTTTATAACTGGTTAGTGGTGGTAAATTAAATTGTTAGAAACTTTACTTGTGATCAAGATGAAATGGATTTGCTAAGGGTTTTATCACAGTTTCAGTGAAGTGTTGTAGGTGCCGAAGTATAAAATTGTCGTGAGTCGACGTATGTAATTTTATTTGGGATTTTATAAACAAAGTTAAACAGTTCCAGGCGTTTTCAAGAAAAATTAAAGAGATCTTCAAAGCACAAATTCCCGAGAAGGTAGACTTCAAAATGGAATCATCATTGGCTTCGTCGGTGGAAAAGGAGACAATTGTTAAGGAGAAAAGTATCCTCGAATTGCTGGACGTAATTTATTTGGACACTAGCCCAATGGTGGATGAAGGGGTTTGCAAAATAATTAGTAAAAGTAAGTAAAGTAAACCCCATTAGTTGGTTATTGTTAGTGCCAATTTCGGTGTTGAGCAGCGAAGAGCAGTTAGTGTGCTATGTTGAAGTAGTTAATCAAACTACGTCACGAACTGCTAATTTAATGTTTAAGATACAACTAATTAAGGTTCATCTGATTACTGACTAGATTGTGATTGTGATTTCTGTGATTATATTTGCTTAGGAATTCAGGATAAGGAGACGAGTCTGCTGAGTGTTGTGGAGGAAATGGGTCCTCGCTTGACAAGCACACATGTTTTGGAACGTTCGAAAGCTGTAGAAATCTTGGCTCATGTTTTTACTCATCTTCCATCCGATTATTTGAATGAAACGGAGCTGAATTATCTGGTTGACTTTTTGTGCGATAGGTGTAAAGACCAGCACATTGTCATTCCAAAGATAATTATGTGTGCCCTACCAATAGTAAGTAGTTATTACTAATTAGTATAATTTATGATTGTTTCCGTTTTTGGCTTTTTGTACATTGCAAAGAAACATTTAATAATTTTGATTTGCCAGTAATGAGGTGAGGTAACAATAGTTGTTTGCTTTTTGCAAATTATTATTTTATTTCTATCGAAAGGTGAAGTGTAAAAATCTTCCATGTGGAGCGGGCGCTAAACTTTTGGATTCTTTGTTCCTGGAAGCAAATGTACAGTCTCACATCCACAAAATTCGGCACACTTTTTTCCAAATATTGCAAGTTTTGTTGGCCTCGGACAAGCGCATTGAAGGTTTGTTTTTACCAGTTTTACGAATTTTGATTCATAATTTTATGTTATGGCTAAATGCGATTAATGTCGATGTGTAAGAACTGATGTAGGGGCTTTAAAGGGGCTATGTAAAATTGAATTATTTCTTTTTGTCGTTGGTGTTTATACCAAGTACCATTTTGGTTATTTTTACACAGAGCTTCAGAGCACGTCATCAGACTTTGTAATGAACTTCCTGCAGTCAATGGATGGTGAAAAGGATCCACGAAACCTACTGTTACTTTTCCGTATCATTCCGAAGATCGTCAGCAAATTCAAGCTAGATCCGTTCACAGAGGACTTTTTTGAGATTTTATCATGCTACTTTCCGATTGACTTCAATCCAGTGAGTGTAGCATTTTTTTTTCTTGTAATCATTGTATACTGTTCCGTTATGGCTCGACTCAAAATTCATAATTACGAAGATAACATGCATATTAATACTGGGTTCTATCGCAGAAAATTAATTGCCTCATTTGTTGTTCATAAGCAATTAAGCAGTATTACTTACTAGTATAACCCATGTAGTGTGTAATATAATATTCTTCTATCGTTTATCATAAACGGTTTATGAAAAGAAATAGGCACGGCACTTGCTACATCAAGTCAAAGGAGGACTATAAAACATATATTTCAGTTATTTATTTTTTTTTATAAATAGAGCTGATTTATATCACAGCATTATAGATAAGTAAAAAGTTTTCAGTGTGCTGTGTTTATATTCAAACAAAATAAAAAATAACACGCATAGGTGCCTACATCTTTTTTATTTTATTGTGTGTTGTAGACAGTATCCATACCGGGCGAAGAGCCTATAACTAGGAAGGATTTGGGACAAGCTTTGAACACGTGTCTCTCTCAAACGAACGAGTTTTCCGAATTTTTAGTCCCTCTGATTATGGAGAAATTGGAAAGTACTTCTATAAGTGCCAAATTAGACTCGTTGGAGTTATTGGTATGTCATGTGGTTGGTGCGTGTGGGCGTAATTTCATGAGTTACATTAATACAATATTGCTATTCTAGTCTGTCGGCATTAGCAGTTTTATTATTGTTGATTTTTAAGAAATTATGCTGTAAAAGAAGCTATCTACCTCGAGATTTGGAACCTTACTTAGGCCAGATATGGCATGTAATGAGACAAGAAATTTTTATGGGCGGGAATGATGAAGTGGAGAAAAAATGTTATGAGTTTCTGACTGCTGCGTTTACTATGATTTCAAAAGACAGCGTAATTTTGGATACATGTCTTAACATGATTTATTCAGGTGAGCTCATTTTTTAACTGTCATCAACTTTGTAAGATGCACATAAATAAATATGTGCTGTTTCAAATTGAAAGACGATTTATTTCCCTACCTACAACCTATGATGATGATGATACTATTATTTATAGAATGCAAGCACCATTTAAGTGAACCTGAGCTTCGACTGATAATGCCAACGTCAAACATTTTACGTTGTATCACTGAGTCCGGAGAAATCGCGTGCACTTCCGTAGTTCAAAATCTGTTTTCAGTCGTGTATGATCAAGTTTGTGCGAAATCAGCAATAAGTGAGAAGAGAAGACTGTTGGGCATTTGGGAAATGTTGATCCGCATAAGTCGGCAGTATAAAAAAAGTACGTGAGTGAAACGTGACCTAGTCTGATGGGGCAAAATGAACTTATACTTATTCAGAACTGCTACTACACCACACTAACCTTTCCCAGAATAGCATTAGCATGCTCTTTTGATGTTTTAAAGTAGCTCCATTTTGCTTGTATATAAACTACTAAAGCCCTTTGTGCTCTCGATGATTCTCGCTAATGTCTGTTTTTCGTTAATGTTACTGAAAATAGTTGAATTCCATGTATTGGTCTCCAAGTGGGATGAAGTACGAGCTTTATGGTTTACCCTTTTAACCAATGATAATTGGGAAATAGTGACTGTCGTTTTGAAGATTTTGTCCTCTGCGGTAGTACTGGATGCGGATTTTCCAAAAGATCAAAGGGATATGCTTCAGGAACATTTACTACGACTTGTGTGCTCCAACTGCTCTACTAATATGCCACAAGATGCCAGGTAGTAATGTTACTACTATCATTATTTATTTATTTGTGCATTTGATAGAGAATTTAATTATTTAACCAATATACATATATAGACACGTGCTTTGGATGGAAGATTTTCTTATTTACCCATCATATCAATTTAAAGTTGGTTGTGCATTTTGTTTATTTTAATTTAGGTCAGCCCTTGTGTCATTGGCGGATAGTATATGTTACTTCTACGGTGAAGAATTTGCAGAGACCTCCATCCCACGACTACTTAATGCATTAAATAGTTCCATATCTCCAGCTAGTAAATCACTATGTCAAAATATATGTGATGATAATAGACATTGTCAATCTCAGTCACTAAGTGTTGAGGTTCTAGGGCAGTGCTCTCACTTGCACCAAAGTACTTTTGAAAAAACTGTTACTGTTCTCCTAAAAGTCTTGGAATCAAAGCCTATGGATGTAAGGAGTATAAAATGCCTGGAAAATATAGTAGAAAAGACTTGTAAAGACGAGTGCAAGCAGGTGCACTCAAAACCGGATTTGTCTCATCTTATCAGCAGAATGTTTTTGAGTGACAAAGTAATATCATTGGCCTTCCAACTGTGTAAGTCATTGAAGTTGCATTCCACTCAGGCATCATCTGTTTCCGGAGTACAAGAACCAGCTACAGAAGTAGCGAACCCGAACGAAAATGGCTTACTCTGGGAAACTTTATGTCAAGCGACGACCATTATCCGCAATATTTTACGGATTCAGAGTGAAAAGGAACAATCGGATACTGTAAAAAAGTACTGGAATAGCAAGGTCAAAGTGAAAGAAGACATTGAAAGGGAGCTCTCTACAATTCCTGTAAGAACATTAACACTATCGTACGTTAAACGTTATAAACTTAAGTTTTTCATGGTGTATCGTTTACGGGTATTAGAAAATATAGACTATTGTAAAAGCTGGTTTTGTTACAGGGACTTCTTATCGAATCGATTCTGGGACCTATAAGACCTTCAGTGAGTATTTCATTGAAGAAGGATCTAATAAATTACATTATAGAGAATGTTGTACTGGCGGAAACTTTCATAGATAGCAAGTCGTTGCAAGAGTTGCATGTGATGCCTTATGTTCGTCTACTGGCTAGCATCGTTAATAAAGTGGAAGGGGGTAAAGTGATAATATTTTAAAATGATCCAATAATGCGTAATGTTTAAAAATGAAAATGTTGTCTTTAATAAATGTAGACGAGTCACTAGTAGATTACCTCAGTAAGGTCGACGAATATCTCGTGTCATTTCTGCATCCTCGTGCACCTCAGACCGAGGACGCTGCAACTTTAAATGCAATGAAAATGGAAACTGAAAGTCCGAATGTGTCTGAAGGTTAATATTTGAATAATCTTATGCTCCACTAATACTAAAACTCTATGATGAAGAAGAAAGCATGGAGTCAAAGCATGAACTATGCTCGATGAGAAAACTTCTTATTTGAAAACTGAAACCTTTTTTTAACAGAAGTCACTTCTTTAGAACTCTGTAATTCTTCACCAAGGATAAACCTGATCAACGCACTTGTTTGGATTGTTAAAGGATTAGCAATGCGAGGTTTTAAGCAACTTGATCTATGGGTAGACAAGGTAATCTAACAGAAAAGTGTAATCAAATGAGTAGCATTCAACTTTGCCTGGAGGGACTGAGGGATAGCTGATATTTTACCCTAAATAATATGGCACAATGGTTCTGAGAAATCTCATGATCTTTATAATGTGTCCTTCTAAGGTTATCGATCTGTTAAGAAACGAGACATTTGGTAAAGAAGTAGTGAAGAGTTTCCAATATCTGGTAGCGGACGATCCCTACAGTCTAAATCAGGAATCTGGATGTAGGTTCATGTAAGTGAATTAACCATTTTCTAAGCACGGATAACAATAAATAGGTAATGCATAGCTTTGCTTGTGGAATTTAAGACTTTTCTCCTGATGGTGGTGCATATGATTTTCTATTTACAGGATTTTATACAGACAGCGACTATTTCTTATGCTGGTTGACAAACTTGTGCCAGGTTACAGAAGTTCAGGGTCACAGGGTACACAATTTAACTTCATTCGGGCCCTAAGTTCTCAGCTAAGACATGTTCCAAGTGAAATTCTATTCATCAAGATCGATAATGTGAGATTTTTGTCAAGAAATTCCCAAATTCTTTCCATGGATGTTAGATTCTGGGAAACGTGGCTCATGATTTTGCATTAACTAAATCGCAGGTACTGCCGTTACTAGTGGCTAGTTTGAAGTGCGATTCATCTAGCGAAGTTCTTCTGTCTACCCTGAACTCATTAGCCGAGATGATGCAATCTCCTGATACGGAAAAGAAACTGACAGAGTACTGCCATGACCTCGTACCTCATTTAACACGTTTAGCAGAGTTTAAAAACGACATGGTAAGTCTATTAAATGTACTCCATTTCCTTCGTACTGTAAAACTTATTAATTGGCGGTACTTCAAGATATACTTTGATATATTTCTTTTTAGAATGTAAGGTCTATGTCTCTAAAGTGCCTACGAAAATGTTCTAAGGCCCCTTCACATATTACGTTACCACTGCGAGACATGGTATATTATGTTTTTGTGATCTCATACAAGTTTCTTTTTCCTTAAACTTTTTACAATGACAATGTAGTTAAATTATATGTAATGGTAATTGGCTTTGTAAGGTTTCGGAAAGTTTAATTCCATGCTTGGACGACCCGAAGCGATTAGTAAGAAAGGAGGCAATGCTTACACGAAATATTTGGGTATTGATTGGAGCACCAGGAGGTCTGTAAGTGGCTGCTGCTAGACAACTGAAAACTCGCTGAGATCTGCATGAATGAATGGAATTATGGAATAAAATAAATAGGAAAGAAAAGAAGTTCAATACCAATTGTGATTAAATTCTTCAGTGATGGATTAATGAATATTAGTTTATAATAAGATGATTTCAGTAAATATGATTTCAGGAGTAGTACTGTATAAAAGTAAACGTAGTATGTAATACAATACCTCTTCTAGAGTGTTTTTCCATATTAGTTTAGCTAACTTAGCTTTAGTATTGTTTTCCTTTTTAGATGTCTGATGTAAAGAGAACTTCACCAGTAGCAGCAAATATCACAACGCTATAAAAGACAACTTAATTAAGCTAGCTGTGTATTCAAAGTGCTATTGCGTAAAGTGAGAAATATAAACAAGGTAGGGTGATGCTCTGAAACACTTGTTAATTTGATTAAGAAATGAGAATTCATTGCATTGCTACAAATATATTACACAAAATACCTTAATAACATACCTATAAACGCATTGGATTGCATCACGCCAATAAAACACTGTTTCACTCGTTTCGGAAAGTCAGTATCGGAATAATTCATTAGTCTCATTCTCATTTCATATTGTAATATCAATAAAGAATACAAGAGCAGGTAATCTACGAATCCACGTGCCTACTGCCTATTAATAAAATTATTTAATATTATAATTTATATGCAGCAAGAAGGGAAGGGACAAAAATTACATGTTCAATGCAAAGGCTGTCGGGACCGAAATATCTAAAAATGGATTCTTTATGCAAATGTCATCGACATTTCTCCTACTAACTTAATTGTTGGACTTTGGCTTGTGTGTTGATACTGATGAACCAATCTTGTCACAAAATATCTCACCACTGACTGACTACTGTCAAATAGTGCATAAAGAACCTGCTAAACTCAAGTTATTGTTTTGAAATTTGCTGCACTAAAATAAATAATACCAATGGAAGGTGACTAGTTTCTGGTTCGACATAAACCGATGTTTGCTTTTTGAAAGCTAAGCATTAACTATTTATCTATGTATCTCACATTAGTCTCATGCTGTCATGCTTTTATTTTAGATGTCAATTTGCAGCAACTGGTAACATTGCATTAGTATGGATCACTTTGCTTGCTCACCCTAGCACAAAAGTAATTCCTCCCGAAAATAGTGTCGACACAATGCAGCCAATTACCGTGATCACAATCGCTGCAATATTTCTTACCAAAGATTATAGGTGCTCAACCCTTGTATTACCCGTCATCAGACATCCATCAGAAGATTCTTCAGAAAGGAGACTTACAACGTATAATGAGGTAATTAATTATGAATTTCTTAGATCTGAATCCTTTAATCATACTTAAGGGTCAATATACGTGTTTTTGTATTCACGCTTTGTATCTTAATTCAAACAACTTGCAAATGAAAAATAGGTTTCTACTTTTGGTAGTGGGTTCAACAAAGAAGCAAGAAGGGAAATAGTTCAAACATCAAAAGCTGACTGGGGCTCGAAACCGGAAAATGAGGCGATGAGTGGGGATTTTCAAATTACAGATTTCTTCCGCAATTTTCTTTCTGGGGTCGGAGAGAAATCCGAAGAATCACAGTCAACAAAGAACGCCACTCCAAGTCTTCTTCAGAATGTAATCATTGATCGTAATTCGCTATTCAGAGTCCAATTTTACAATTCCGATTCCGGCAGAAGTAAACAAGGTTCACAGAATGAGGGTAGTGATAATGACACATCAATAGTTCCTGCAGCTGTATTTGGAAGTCCTTTATGCTTCGGCCTTTGCTTCACGGGACAGGTATTAGTTAAAATATAATGCGTTTTCAGACTAATTTATCCGGAAATCATCCAAAGTAATACATTATTATTAGAAAATGAGGCAATAAGAGACAGTAAATCTCTAAAGCATTCGTGGTGACTATCATTAGGTCTATTCAGAAAACAGTTCCATCCGCATCCTATCCGACAAGAAGTTTTCATTATTTGGTGATTCATCGCAATCCGTTGAGAGTAGCAGTAACAATAGTAAAGATAATGAACAAAATGGAAACAGTG
>JAHZND010003817.1:0-12622 GCA_027744115.1 Acrocyrtus sp. NNG-2020 | reverse complement strand
CTTTTTATGTTTATTTCCATTAGAGTAGAAAATAGGCAAAAAGGGCGAACAGAATGGTTGCACCTCATATCATATCCGTCGTCTCTCAGCAAAATTCATACTAGACCATAACTTAACTATATTCACAAACTGTCGACAAGTGGATGGTGGAACTTATCATTTTTTATGATGTATTATACGAATTTCTCCTTCAGTCCTTCAATTTGCATTTTTTGCTATTTTCCATCCCTTTTTGCGTTTGACAATAGAAACTTGCTACGCACAAACATTATGAGCCTTCGTATAATTTTTTTAGGTACGAAAAAAAACTATGCCCCGACATAGTACTTTAAGCTACTACAGTATCTATATGCCGAGCTGTATAAAAAAGGGAAAGAAATTGTTCCCTTCCGTTTCCCATTTTAACTGTCCATTTTTTCGGCTGCTCCGAACTCCGAATATAACGCTCCCCATTCTAGATTCGTGACGACTGATGCTATATTTCCTGGCATGCAAGAGAACATGAGCCTTGCAATAGTACTCTGCAGGGCTCAATAAGTACTAATGGGGAAGTAGACAATCACATATCCCAAGTGCATTCGATATGCCATCATCATTACATTATAGCTGCCTATGTGGAATGTCTTTCTTCTTTGTGAGCTCAAAATCCAATATATGAATTGTGTGGTTGAGAGGATAAGGTGATGCTAAGCATTGTGAGAAAAGTTTATGTTTACACGGCGACTCCTACTTCCCACCCGAGAATGTTTAGGGAAAAGAAAGTGAGCGCGTACTTTTTTTTCCTTTACTCACCAAGAAAACTTTTTCAATTTGTCTAGTGCAGACTACTAGTAGGGAAAGGACTATAGAGACTATGGAACACTATTTTGACAATTTTCGCGTCTTTTAGCCAAAGCGTGCAAGCAGAGTGAGACTAGGACACTATATCGAAGAGTTCATTGTTCACTCTTCTTCTTTTCCCACTCACATTACGTGTGAGAAGACTATTATCGTCGAAAAAATTAAGTATGAAAAGTGAGCAATTTACTCAGCCAAATTGCTACTTATTCCGCTTTCTTCCCTGGGCTTTTCCCTCTTTTTGTTCTGTTGGGGGAAAGCTCTTAATTAGAGCTGGAGGGAGCTTGCTTTTTTTTCTCTTTCTAGCTTCCACATAAAATGTAACGCTCGAGAAAAAGTAGCAACTTTTTTAGCCTTAGTCACTAAAGCTCACAGCCTGTTGTGTTTTAAAATATTGATTTTTCATATTGTTTTCTGGCCTTTTCGTGCAGTGCAATCGAAATGCTTCTTGGCTTTACTTTTACTGCACGCTCCGTTTACCGTCCAAAAACATTGTTTGGCTGTTGGCTCTAGTCTTTGGATGCTTTCTTGAGAAATGAGGAGAAAGTGACTGATTCCTGATCAATGAAGCGTGAGCAGCTACGATGAAGCAGGAAGGGGAGGAAAAGGAAATGCATTCATAGGAATAAATTGTCAGATCTGTCTAAAGAATAGCTTCTTCTCACACACACGCAAATATGCTAGAAAATAAGTTTCTTTTCGATCTACACACTAAAAACATCAAGCAAAAGGATAGATAGGGAGGGACTTATCATGTAACGGGAGAAAAAAAGGATATAATTAAGTACAGCTCGGATCGAGCATGAACACATTTTTAAAGAGAAAGCTCAACGGTAAACAAACTGAAAAAAAGTTATTCAGGCAAACGCAAAAGTATGTACCTTTTTTTATGTTTTGTCCAGCCCAACAATGAACCTGATCATAATCCTGTTGACTGTATGTAACGTATCAGTTTTCATGTAACTGACTACATCCGCTCCATCCTCTCCGCAATCAAGTTAGCTTGTATTGAATTTCACCTTTTCCGTTCACAATGTCTTGAAAAGCTGTCTCTTTTCATTTACACGCACTCATCTCATTAACTTTAAAATCGAATAATGCTTATAAAACGCATATACTAAGTATGCACAGGAAGTAAGAGTAACAGTGTAAGTTTTCGCTTGTCAAGCTGAATGCTTCTCAACTTTCCTCTTTTTTTTCCTTTCCACAACACTCGCAAAAAGCAACTCTTCCGTCGGTCCGTACGTACACTCACACTTCTCGAGAGACAACAAAAAACTGACTTTCAGAGGCTAGCGTACGCTTTCTCTTAATGCATTTTACTGACGAGCAGCGAACAACGAACGCAACGCAGCCAGAAAGGAGTTCCCTTTTCTGTTCCCTCACTCAACGCAAGAAACCCGAATGCATTCGAATAGAAAGAATGAAAAAGGTGATTTCCCTTTCTCTCAAAATGAAAATACACATAACACGTACCTATCTACGTATCTATCCAAGAAAAATTTTTTTTCTTGGATAGACCATTCAGCCACCATGAAGATGCCGAGTACTGCCACTGTCAGAGCAAGCCCTATGCAAGCATACCAGAAAAAACTGGCTAATATAATGGTGATGTTCTTCTCTCGAAGCACAATTGCCAACTAGATGATGCCCAAAACTGGTTCTTCTTCGATGCTTTTTTCCCTCAAAATTGGAAAGTCATAGCGAACCCGTCTTTACCCGAAACTTTCACATCGTAGGATGGTAGTTGTCAAAAGCGCTCCTTTCTAGCCTCTTCTGTCTGGAGACGATAAGTTTACTTTTTCAAGAAGTACGCAAGTTGCACGCATGCGGTATCAATAACGATAACAGAAAAATGCAGCGCCACTGTAAACTTTCTACTAAATTATGTAATATCAATTTATCGGAATTTAGTATAGCCTATCGGAAACTCTTATTTCTGCTTCTGCCATTTCCGACTTCGCTAACCAATTTATTTATGGTAGTGATGAGCACATGCATGCCAAATTCAAGTTGATGTAGATCTCACATGTGAACGAAAGATACTAAAATGTCTAAAAATGGATTAAAATTACTAAAATCGCATTAGTGATTTGACTGCTGTAAGAAAGTGATCTGTGATCTTTATTAAAACGGCCATTAAAAATGTTTATGTACAATAAAAGCGGTATATTAACGTAACTAACTGAATTTCGAGGAAGGCTATCCAATACTAACACTTAATTTTAGACTCTAACTAGAATATAATGCATTATTTTTGTCATAAAAGTTACTTACCAACCAATAAACACGCCGCCCGCTGATACATAATTCATAAACTGCAGGGTTTCAAACACGACAGATGATAGAATGCATTGCAATATCATTTACGGTGATACCAAACATTTGATACTAAAAAAGGTTTAACGTTTTTTTGATAATCTCATGGACTGGTTTAAAAAACACTTCACCATCGCTCCAAGTTGACGAGCTTGCACTCTCGTTCCGACGCTGCAGTAGACTCATGTGACGGCAAGCCAATTAGTGAAATGAACTGCGCAGCAACAAAACAGCTAGAGACGACCCTTTCCCACTTAAAAAACTGATTTAACAGCAAACCGCCTGAGCATCACCAACAACACTACTTAGAAATAGCAACGGCTCCCCAAACTCCATTTCTCCTCCTCCCGCGAAGATGGAAGTTAAATGAAATGTTGGAAATTCTCAAAACAAAGGCTAATAATTAAGTTTTGGAAGATAACTGCATCTAATATCCAAACCATGATATAATTTTTAATTCTCGAGTTACTAGTAAAGTAGTGAATAAATAAAAAAAGTAATAATGAAAAGAACACGCACACAAGAAAAAAAGAAAGCTATCCATCTAATTAATGATCATGACGTTTTTAGCAAGATATATTTTGTTTGCATTTTTTGCATACCATGACTGCGTACTGAGAAACAGCAACTCTCGAGTTAAGTTACACCAGCCAACCCCGCAACTCTCGTCATGCGAATATCATCAATCAGCAAACTGCAAACAGCGTCGGTGAATCGCGACTCTGATTACTCCAGCGAAAAAATACTGTGTGAGTATGAGTAAGCTTGCCTCAGAATACTGCTACACACCACCATCATCAATCACCAAAGAACCGCATCACAGCAATACTGCAATTGTGGGTCACCTCACCAATACAGCTTACTTTACAGCAAATTCAGCATCTGAACATAATATTCAATAATAACAAATGTTTTTTAATATCTTAGACATAAATATGCAAAAATGTAATCTTAAAGTTTAAAGATGTTTCATTTATCTACACACAATCACTTTGAATTTTAAATATCTCGCAATTCAATTTCAATTCAACATACTACGAGTAGTAATAAAGTGGAAAAATCATAAATATATGTGCCTTCTATTTCTATCGTCGCTTGTTACCTACTGTGGAAGGAAGGACATATTATGCACACACATTCACAATGAACTACCTACGTATTATATTTTACTTAACAAACGAAAATTCCTAAAAAACAGACAAATCTTAATTATCAAGCTACTTACAAAGTAGCCTTTACACCAACGTCCATCGATGAGAAAATTTCCTTTTCCGTTACTCTTCATCTTTCCCAACATCATCGGTTCGCCATTCTGTTGTAGCACAAGGACACTGAGGAGCAGGTTAGTTGTCGGATGACGGAGATCTAGACCTTGACTTGGACCGAGGAGAACGCGACCTATCCTTGGACCTGTCTCGATCGCCTAATCGGCCATCCCTCTCACTCCTTTCCTTGGAATCTCTGCGAAGCAAAATCAAAGACAATATTGACGGTGCAGAATTATAACAACAAACTCGTTCGCTTAACCTATAATTTCGTTAATGGTTGGATAATGATGCAATACATTATCCAACAAAACATAATCGGTGATGGTGACAGTGATACCGACACTGGAAATTATTTAAATGGCTCTCAAATCGGGTAATACCTTTTGGACCTCTTTGGTGATGCCGAGCGTGATCGTGACTTATAACGATCATTTCTGCCTTTCGAAGCGGATCTTGAACGTGACCTTTGAAGAATACGTACATATAACTTATTAATTACAATAAACCTACCGGTTAAGAATTTAAGTTCAGAAATACCTGCGTGATCTTTCCCTGTGGCGAGATCTTTCTCCAGACCGACTTCTCCTCCTTCGACGATCGCCGCCGCGGTCCCTGGATGAAGATCTTCTACGAGAACTGCGTCCATGTGGTGATTGAGGACGCCCATATCTACGGTCATACAGACAAAGTAAAAACAGTGACATTTCATTAGATTAGCAACTAATTACTAAAATTTCACATAAATTCATATAATTACTTTTTTATAAAGTACCTAGCCATCTGAACTCGCAATTCCCTTCCATCAAGAACACGACCATCTAGTGATTCCATTGCGTCTTCTGCATCACGTCGATCATAAAATCTAAGAAATCATAAGACAAGAAATGGAAACATTAATATTGTTTTTATGGTTTCACTAGATCTATACTTTACTATTAGTTAACAATTCAGATTAAACCCCTCCGTGAATCGAATTTCTTAAAAATAAAAATACCACTATCGTTTAGGTTTAATATAATAATACATTTTTGATTTTGCAGTGTGGCCCTGCGGCAGATAAAAAGAAGGATAATATTCGTTAAGTACATTACCAAATGCACACTAACAAACGTAATGTGCAATACAACATTACTTCAACTGCAACCCCTTTCCAACTCTGCGTCAGGCTCGTTAATTTCGCACACCTATGACTCATCAATCTTCGATTGCGGCAAAGATGGATCTAAGGAATGTGCTTTTTTTATTTTCATTATAGTGACATTCGACACTGCATTGCTCCAGTGTTTAGTTTTTATGTAGTTCTTACTATTACTTCTTCTAGAATTACAGTTGGAGGTAACTTAATGTTAATAATGTTCATTGATCGTAATGTCTACCAATACCAGCCACCACCCACTAACATACTAGTAAATACACAAGAGTACCATACCGCAAATATCAGAATATATTCTTCAATTGAATATATTCTCCTTTCTTATTTAACTTCTAATATACAAATTTTATTTTTAGATATTTATTTGCACATTTAACCTTCTTCTTTCGAATTTCTAATGTCTTATATAAAAAGTCTGTTACTTGGAAATATAAAATTGCCAAAATAAAGTTACTTGGGTTGACTATTAGCAGAAGGTTGAACAACTGAGACTGAGATTACTCCTTCATCCTTACACCAATCTAAAAAAGATTTAACCAGATTGGCTTGCCTTTATTGTTTATTTAAGTTAGCAATTAAAATAATAATAATTAATTATTTATAAAGTGTTACTCGTACTTCAATTTTGGGAGGTGGTCGGCCATAAGTAAAACTCATCCTGAAGCAGTATTCTTCTCCTAGTTAATTAGCTGCCCGCTGCCAAGCCCCAGAAAGTCTTCTCGAACCCTGTAAACGTTAAGAAGGAAATCAACTTTAATTAACTCAAATATTTTGAAAACATTCACCAGCAAATGATACATTGCACTACCAATTAAATTCCGAATTCTAAATAATCGAGGATAATTAAATATTTTGAAAATTACCTAAAATGTTAAATAAAAAATAGGAGTGCAGTAGTAAATATTTTGGGCTGCAACCTGCAGCAACACAACATGCCTCTACGCTATTTATACGTCTGTACCGGAGGGCCAAAAGAAAGCAACAACCAACCAAAACAACGCAGAAAAGCTTGCCTAAAACCAGCGAAACGAACGGGGAAATAGAGCTTCAACCCACAAAAAATGAAAAACTCAGCTTCATTCAGCGTATCGCACAGACGGCCCAGCAGAAACTAGAAACTACTAACAGGAATGCGGCAATGCGGTATTCGATCCAAATTCATACTCTACTTACTTGTTAGTCTACTTCTACTCTACTCTCTTCAACTAAGCCCTATCCTACAAATACATACTCAATACACTACTCTACAGCATCTACTCTACTCGTCTACTCTTCAAGAAAGTTTTCTAATTCCTAGATATGTTGGAGATAATACTACAGCGTAGAATGTGGATCCAAAATTGGGGCATTTTTTGCTAATGAAAAGAACACGGAAAGGATGAAGATGGATAGTATCGTAGCAAAGGCAGTGCAGTGGCTGTCTCTTTTAGCGTAACGCCAACACCACATTTTTGCTTTGCGTTAGCGCTGCTCTTGCAGCTCTACTCAACGTTGACGAACAGAGAGTACATTTCTACAGAAAAGGATCTAGTTCAAATGTACAGCTCGTGTATACATCGACGATGTGAGGTTCTGCGCACAGTGTTGTGCTCTATGGCAAAAATTTCGTGGACAACAGCAAGCACGCCCTACCTTACCTAGCTACAGTCAGTACAGTACTGTCGTGGTTAATACCTATTATGCAAAAGTCGCCGGAGAAGCTTAGCATTGCAGGTATTGGTTTTATAGTTTTTTACGACCTGTCCGTTGTTTTCTGCAATACATAAAGTGCTGTAGGAAAATGCAGTGCAACGTCATCTTTACGACCATATCAATATCGTACTTCCTCCTTTTGACTTTTGCACGTTCTGTACTTGATTGAATTGGATCTAGTTTTGTGTTTTGCATTGCGTTGCGGTCATTCATTTCATTTAGATGAGGAGGATGCTCGCTGTGTGGTGGCGATAAGGATAAGAGTGGTGACGGTGACTGGTACGAAGGAGGAGGGGGTGACTTGACTCACTTCATTTCTTTTCCATTGAAAAGGAGCCGAACAGGAGGTTTACAAGCTGTAAATTGGATTTTGAGTTGAAGGCAATCTGTTACGTGTTGAGTTGAGTACGGCACCGTGTGTGCGCACTCATCGACTAATCTCCTTGTGCTCGCTCATTCACTCTCACTGCTCGACTACTGCTGACTGCTAATTCACAACTTCACTCCTGACATTTTGGTTTGGGGGAGTACATTGACAATGCAAACTACGTGTTTTTATGTTTCCAGTACAGCTGTGATTTAATTTCAGTGAGAGAAGAAAGAGCCGCCCACCTCCTAGTTCTAGTACCTTGATCCCTCCTGGAACACAGTTTACAGAAAAGTTTATATTTTTAGGGAGTTATTTTTTAGGTCAGAGGTTAGGTTTTTTTTACTGGAAATAGAGCTTGACTGCCCTGAGAGATTTTGCTGTGATTGTAAAAGGATTTTCGGAGAGAGGTGACATATTGACGCGAGAGGAGAGAGTGGTTTTTACAAGAGCGCATTCAATTTTTAAAAAGCTTCGGCCAGAATGGATGCTTTTGATGACGCCTTTGGGGAGAGTAGTAGCCCCGCATTTCCGCCCAGTACTGAGAAGTCTGCAAATGGAAATGGCAATGGAGTGGCGGAAGATGAGGCCGACCCGGCAGCAGAGTTTTTGGCGAGGGAGCAGAGTAATTTTGCAGGACTGGAGGATGAGATTCCATCTGCTGGGGATGACGACTTAGGATTTGGGCTCTCAAACGGAAATGGAGAGGTTAGCAATGGAAATCCGATGGCGGATGATTTTGGTGTGTCAAATGGTGGCCAGGATCAAGATGACGATTTCACTTCTGGTATGGGCATGGGAATAGAGCGTCCGGAGTCTCCTTTGAATGGCTCAGGGTCTCAATATAATGTGTTTGTTCAAAGGGAGGAGCCTGAAAAAATTAAGATTTGGAGGGAGGAGCAGAAACGCCGTCTTGAAATAAAAGGTAACATTTACGAAAATACTGTGATACTGTTTTATGGAATAATTAAAATTGTTGCTTATTAGAGCAGGCAGTGGTTGAGGATTTACTACACGGGCTCTTTAAGTTTTCAATATAACTAATTACTGTGATTTTGTAATTTTATCGTAGATGCTGAGGAGGAGGAGAGCAAAGAGAAACTACGTCTAGCAGCAAAGAAGGAACTGGAAGAATGGTACAAAAATTATGATGAGCAAGTTTCTAAAACACGTAATTCCAACAGGTAAGCATTAGTATAGTATAGTGGAATATGGATAAACCATAAACTAGTAAATAGTAGGCAATTCATATTTGTTGGTTGGTGTATCCAATATAACAAGCTGTATCCTTAAAAATTGTCACAGGACTGCAGAACAAGAGGGTGCTGCATCAAATTCCGTTCCGGCTGAAGATGGGAAGGATTGGGAGAGGATTGCGAATCTTTGTGATTTTAATCCAAAATCAAGTAAACAACAAAAAGATATTTCACGGATGCGTTCTCTAATTTTGCAGCTGAAGCAAAATCCTCCAACTTCACGAAGACAATCCAGTGCAGGAAGCAGCAGCAGTGCGAGCTAAATCAATTTCCAGAAAACTTCTTTCAAGAAGATACTGCGTACTATGTATTTAAAACTTTGAAACTTAATTGGTGATTTTTCTGAAATTCCTAAACTGTTAAGCAGATGATGATAATAATATATATATCTATGTACGAATATTTAAAGTTGTCAATGTTTAACTTAAACTTAGCGCTAGCTATCAGATGTGTAGAAAACAATATATCCAGGTGCATGAAATTTGGTTATTGGTGCATATGTACTGGCCATGATAGAACAGGAAGTGACTAAAAAATCTATGCTGAATAAGAAAAAGACTTGATTTGGGCCCATTTATGGTGATGTAATATCTATTTGAATGTATTCAATGTATTTAGAGTAGAAATGTAGCTTTATTATTACTTACTGATTGTATTTGTACTTCGTGATTTATCTGTACAACATTGTACAAGGGAGGATGGAAAATATGAATGAGAATGAAACTATATTCTGTGTATATTAAACTTAAGTGAACTCAATATTTCGTGCCAATCAAGCGACAAAAGTCTTATATGCATCATTTAAGTAAAGAGTGTGTTACGGTTGCTATTTATCAGGTTTTTCCTTTATTTATGAAATACGTCACTATACATGTTAAAAGTTTCCCGAAATATTAAAAACAATACAAACCCTTAAAAACTTACTACTGAATATATTAAGAAGTATGCACGCAGCTATTTTGACCTATGTATTTATTTAACAAACAATGGCATTTTTCGTTTCCTAAAATTAGGGACGCTATGAAAGACTTAAGCAGATAGAATTATTAGACTATGGGTATTTAGCTTCGTAGAATTGCTTTTGACTTGACTATTAAAAATTAACTTTATCTAAACTACCTATACGTATAACAATTCACCTAACACCTAAAATGTAGTTAGATTCAGCAAGGTAAATAGAGTACAAAAGGGTGAACTAGCTATATTTAATTCATAATTTAATTTAGAAATTTAGATTAAAAGTAGGTAGTTAAATAAATTAGAGCTCTGTGGTTGGTTTGCTTCTGGCAAAATCACGCTTCCCTCTGAAGTGAACATTATCATTAATTTGTGAACTTATCGACATTTCGTCGTCATCTGACCGCTCATAGATAGGGTTGACAACCGCTGGCTCTGATTTATCATGTGGAGCCATTTGTCGATGTTGGAATGTCTTGAGAATTGGTGTTTTTGATGACGATGGCGAAACATCGCTTGCTGGGCGTGTCCCACCATTATGTGAACTGGGACTGCTGCTCCTCCCTAAATATTTTATTTATTTTTCTCTATAAATGAACAAATTTTGCTGATCTTATGTTTTCCAAAAGTAGGGAGTTTAAGTATAGGACTTACACTGGGAACCAACTAGGCTATCCCTGGAGTTATAGCCTGTTGTTGACCCATCCATGTACATATGATTTCGACTTAAGTTCAGATCCATTTGTAAATCTGAGTCGTCTATGTCCAGTTCGTCCCCCTGAACTCTCATATTTAGTACCTGGGTCTCGTACTGCTTCAAACTTGGACTGTGATCAATGTAAACTGGTTCATATGTCCTTGGGGGAATTACAATTCGTTGCATTTGATTTTTGTAGGCATTGTATCTGGACCATTTATAGCAAACAAAGCAGATTCCTGCTGAGCTGACGATGAATATTAGACAGGCAAGGGCCACCAATGCGGCAGGGAATGCTGCCCATTGTTGTTCACTCTCTAGTGGCCCAACGGGTGCAGGTGGAAGTGGAGCTCTTGTTATAGGCTTTCGAACTTCAGTGGCCCGCACACCCAGCGAGCTAGAAACATAGTAGCTTATACTTTTGGAACTCTCCCGTGACATAATGGTACTGGAAATTATAGAAATATTATTGTTTAAATAGAGTATCATTTAGGACACCGATTCATATATTGAAAATGTCGTATTCAATAGCTTACTCTGCCACTTTAGGGTGCTCCCTATCCAGAATATGATCATTTATCGGGTCAACAGCGTAAAACCACACATCTGTCGCAGTTGAATCTAAATCTAAAGTTCCGTTATCGGTTAAATACCGATGTGCAGAAATTTTCTCAATTCCTATGATAAGCGTTGATGAATCCTGGAGAATTTCCAGAATGTCCTTCTCCTTGCTTTTCACTTTGTCTGGTGTTGTACCCTGAATAATTAAAACCATTCGATGTGGCTCCCCAATCACATTAACAATGACAGGGATTTGGGAGATCTGAGATGCGGAAGTTGGGCCCTTTGGATTATCCCTAGCTGCTACAGTCAATCGGAAGGGAAGGAGAGCTGGAGATACGTCATCTAATGTCCTGGTATTCGAAACAATGCCAGATTTGGAATCGATTGTGAAGAACGAGCGGGCCAGATCATTTTCTGCCTCGATGTCATAAGTAATTTCATGGAAGACGCCGCTGTCTTTGTCCTCCGCTCGGATTTGAATAACAGAAGTGGAGATTTGAGCGTCTTCTGAAATTGCTCCGTAAAGCTTCTTTCCCCTGGCTATTTTTTGGTAGTCCGGGAACAGGAATTCGGGCCTATGAATTCATATTAAGGAAACCACTCGTTAAATCATGTAGTAATATGCAGCTTGCTAACTTACTTTAAGAAAATACCATCTAATTAGTCTATATATAGTGAAGTAATTTTAAATTTTATGAACGGCGTCTTACTTGTTATCGTTTTCATCCACAACTCGAATCTTGATTTTTGCTTGTGAATTCTTTTTGCTGATGACCCCAGGCAAAGTGAGAAGTTTTACATGAACTAAATATTCCGATATTTTCTCGTGATCCAGTGAAGTTCTCGTTTAATTTTAGTTCACAGTTTCTGTCGTTGTTCACTCGTATTGTGAAGAGACCTTTTAAAGTTAATTTAAATTGTGTTCAATCTCCTTTGTCTTGCCAGTGGCAATGTGTGCATGATTTGCTATCTTATCTATTATTGCATTTTACTTACCATCTTCATTTCCACTAATTATTTGACACTCAATTGGAATAATTTCGTCCTGTTTGTTAATAATAACCAGCGTCTTCAAAATAGTTCCTCCAACCGCACTCTCCAGAACGTCTACGGAGTAGTCCGTCTCTGAAAATCCTACTCCAACATCCGGAGCTACAGTCGCCACATGGTCCACGTTCACCTTTACAGTTGCGACGGAGCTAAGTTGGGGTTCTCCAAGGTCATAAGCTCTCACATCAATCTAGCAAAAAATTAAACGAGCACATTAAATTTCAGCACAAGGTAAAAGTTATAATTTTCAGATTACGACAGAAATTGGTCACGCATACATGATATTCCGTATCCATTTCCTTCCGCAAGTCGTCCTTAATGGAAACTTCGCCCGTATCGTGGTTCACATCAAAGTACCTTGCGGCTTTTCCTCTCCCAGTAATCTCATATTTGACCTTATTAAAAGGTGAAGTTCCGTCAGAGTCGGTAGCCTCCAACTTCGTAATGACCATTCCCACTTGT
>JAHZND010003816.1:0-14703 GCA_027744115.1 Acrocyrtus sp. NNG-2020 | reverse complement strand
ATTCCGGAGGATACTCTCCCCAACCCATTATAATTTCCTAAATTTCGGGAAACCTTTAAATTTAGACTTTCTAAAAAGATTACTTTCTCTCCCAAAACTACACAACAAACCGAATTTCCAGACTAAAAATTGGGAAGTGGAAGGATGGCCGACGACCAAAATTGAAAAAGGCACACAAGTACACAGTTGGGAATGTTACGATACTCACACATGTATTCGAATGAGAACGTGAACATGGATAGGTATTCCGAATGCCGCAGCATTTGAGGATACAACACAGCGCAATGCATCCAGAAAGTTTTCAGAATTTATAGAACAGAGAGGACCTATATCACTGTAGCAAATATATTATGAAAGGTTAGGTGGCTGAGGATCTACTTCTGCGAATAAAATGGAAGGGATAGACTGGCACTTACATAGGGATGTATTGCGGGTGCACTTACAAGACGTCAAAGTCATCAAGAGCCGACTATGCACTAAAAAGGCAGCAACTTCCAAAAACTCTTTCTTTTCGCCACGCCGTCTGAACTCGACAGGTCACCTATTTTAGCTCGCGCTCCTTCCGGTTCTGATTTCTGCTAAAAGTATTTCTAACTAACTTTAACAAAATAATTTACAAGGCCTTCAAAGGGTTTTAGAATTTTTCGGATAAGCTCGTATATTTTTTGTAGCAGGGATTCATGGCAAAGTGTGGATTTATTGAATTGGTGGATTCTTTCGCATTCACTATCGACACTTTGAAGTTTGCAGCTGCTGAGCAGAGATACCGAGAATTTTTGAGTAAGTTTTAATTTTGATTAATTTGTGTTTTATAGTAATGGATAAATTATATGGTGCATGGTAATGTGGTAAGCGTTTTGCAGATTTTTGTACTTATACTAAGGTCGAATTTAATTCAAAAACGTACGAATACGAATGTACGTCTGGAAGATTCAAAAAATTGCATGAAATTAAACTAGTAAGAGCGTTCCACATGCACTTTGCACTAGTTAAATTTTTGTTTAGTCTTATCTCAGCTGATTTTGCCAAATTTATAGTTTTACTGGTTTGGTTATAACTAATGTGCTTTATCGTTTATGTTGTGACAAACTACCCTAATTACTGATTAACACAGCCACCCCCTTTTCCCTCTGCTATGTGAAAGTTTATTGCATTAAAATAAATACCTTTACAATTTGGATAACAGTAACAGGAAATAATAATAATGGTTATGGTTAGCTTTGGTTGTTAATAGTTAACAACAATAGGAGCAATCGGCAATATTTTTTCAACAGTTTAACAATGGATTCGGTTCGGTTTTACTAATACGATTGTGTCATTTTCTTGAAGAAAGAAAAAACGCTTTTTATAGAAGGAAATTGGCCAAAAGGGAGCTTTTATAGGGACAGGGACTTTGTTCGCTAAATGGCAACGTTGCACATGCTTAAATGTTCAGCACGTAATCAATTCCCAGATCCCGCTGATCCCATTGATAATTTCATCCTTATCCTCAATTCAGTTCCAAGGTGCTTTTTACATTGAAAAAATATCTTAGGCGAAGTTTAGAGTAGAATAGTAGGTAGCAAATAAATGCTAACTTCGAACTTGTTAGACATTATTGGACTAGAATTGAAACAAAAACATTTTTAAATAAAAAAGAAGCAAAAAAATTCGTAATGCTGATTTTGTCAAACTTTATAGTAAGTATGTAGCTTTTAGATTTAAAGTTGAAAGTAGATGCAAGTGACACGAGGAGACTATCAAAACATGTTTCCACATTCAGCACTATTATTCGTTTCTAATATAATCAATCAGCTATGGGTCAAGAGTCAAGAACAAAGAAGGTACAGCGCACAGATTTACCTGAAATGAAATGAGACTGATGGTTTACATCTCCGTCCGAATTCCGATGGAGCGCCACAGCACGAGAATTCGAGAACGTATTATATAACGCATGTAATGTATTCTACATGCAGATATTATGACGGCACAGTCACTTCTAATTTTATTTTTAAATATTTTCTGAATGAAACAGAAATAAGCCTTTGAAGTGAACTGCTTAGATAAAAAATGTTTTGTATATGAAATGAAATAATACAAACCTGAGCATAGTAATAAGCATAACCGTCAACCAAAGAATAATCAAGAATCAAACTAATCACTAAACAGAAGGAAAATCTTTTCGTTTCCGTATATTTTGTTTTCACTTCCGTAGTTAAGTTATGCTGAGTGTATAGCTTAGTATGAAATTCGAATGCCAATTGCAATTTTGTTTTAATTTGAACATTCGATTCTAATTCTCATTCTCATTTTGTCCCCAATGCTTCTTATACAATTTTTATTTAAAGAAATAAATATTGCTACATAGTCTGTTTAGAATGAGAAACAGTATTGATTGTAGTTTTATATTGGAGCCAATGTCAAATTTTTTTTACCAATGATTTCTCAGAAGATACTTTCATTTATAACTTATTGTTAAGATTCCTATTTCAAATGTTTCGTTCAAAAATAATACATTTTGGAAGGGCAACTATACTTCATAAGTCTACTCTCCTTTCTCTCTCTTGCTTTCCGGTGATCAGGCAGTGGGGGTGGTGCACGGTTGCAATCATGTCAAGCTAAAAGTCAGGGGTCGGTAAAAGCCGACCCTGGTGCTAAAAAGGGCGCTTCTTCCGACGCCCCAGTTACAACTACTGCTTCTCCTGCTAGTGGACTGAAAGCTTTGTCACAACAAATTGAGCAAGCTCGACTGACAATCCAGTCCAGTTTAAAGAATACTCCTACGTCAATCTCAGGTGGAGTAGCTCCTTCCGACGACGCCGAAATGAGGGAAGAAAATCTCCGTCTTAAGAAGCAGCTGGATGAGCTCCAGAACCAAGTGAGACAGCTCACCGATCGTGTTACACGCCTTGAGTCCACTGTAAAGGTCGGAGGAGCCCCTGCTCCTAACAAGGGTGCTGGTGATGCCAAGCCTGCGGATGATGATGATGTTGATCTTTTCGGATCTGAGGAGGAAGAAGAAGACGCAGAGGCAGCAAAGGTTAGAGAACAGCGACTAGCAGAATATGCTGCGAAGAAATCGAAGAAGACCGCAATTATTGCCAAGTCCAACGTCATTCTCGATGTCAAACCTTGGGATGGTAAGTTTTCTCCTCAGCATAGGAAGTATTTATCTAAAGCAACGACGAACAATCAATGTGATCAGATTTCATTGCTTGCGCTTGGTGGTTGTTGGAAAGATAGCTTTGAGAATTGAGATAAGATAAGACTATGTTTTTATTAGATGAAACAAATATGAAAGAACTTGAGGAAAGTGTCCGTACTATCACAATGGATGGTCTTCTGTGGGGTGCCAGCAAGTTAGTGCCTCTCGCCTATGGAATCAAGAAGTTGCAGATTTCCTGCGTTGTTGAAGACGACAAGGTAATTTAGTAATACGCAATTTATGTAGTTATTTTTGGTTTCATATATCAATCTAACAATGGATAGACGCTTCAAAGCTGCACTGTTTTAACCCGTGAATGCGTTTTTGGTTTTCAGGTTTCCATTGATGAGCTCACTGAGAAGATTCAGGACAACGAAGACTTCGTGCAGAGCGTTGATATTGCTGCTTTCAATAAAATCTAAGAGGGCATTGCCTGCATGTCCGGATCCGGAGATAAGATGGAGAAGTAAAAGCCTGAATTGAAATTCCAAAAATCATAATTACTATATTTGTACTTCTAAATAAAATTCGTGATTTTGTCGATGATCATTAAGATTGATGTTGGCATTGTATAATTACTTGGCGATTTCTTGTCTTCGTATGGAATAAAAAAGCTAATAAATGTTTAACAATATGGTTTCTCATTTTAAATACATACTCCTTTATTTGAGATTTATGGCACTAATAAGTTTTTCCAAGTTCAGACTCCATACTTCAAAGAGTTTTCAGAAGTCTTCTCAGGGTACGTTGCACACTCATGCATCTCAACAAAGGAAAAATGGAAAATTTAATCAATTGAAATGTGTGACCAATATCGTCACTTCTAACGTGTAAACTGAAGCTTAAATAATTTCGAGTTTGTAACGTTAAACTTCGTTTGTATATTTCGTTTTATGCATGACCCTGACCTGACATTTCCGATTTGGTCACCATTATCCCAGTCATCAAGACCTTAGCAGCAACACCTAGACCAGACAAGTCCAAGGCAGTCATCAGCATGAGACCAAAAACTGATCATGATCATTGGTTTTGTATTTTGTATAAAGATTTATCTTGTCTCAACTCTAATCGTCGTACACGTTGCCCCAAACGTCCACCGATCGTCCCGCTAAAACCACTTCAAACTCAAGCTCATTCATTTCACAACACAGAGTACTGCGCATATCAAATTTTAGTCCTCCCAAAAATTAAACTGCATTTGCTCCACTTTTGTGCTCGCCTTTACTCGATTAGGTAACCTTCATTCATCGGCAATTGTACATATACCTACGTACGTACGTATCAACCAACAAATTACGAACAAGGCAAGCACACAAATAAACGTGCTTTTACTGTAAAGTGTAGTTTGCAGTGCTAAAGAGGAATCATCCACCGTTAATTGCACCTATAAATTCAAAAAAACAAAAATCGCGAAGGAAAATGGCCAGCATGGACCGCGTGATGGAGCTCAATTTTAGGAGTAATTATATTGTTTGATTACCAATTATAAGATATTTAGATATTATGTAGTTTTGTTTTTTTGTTGTTTTGAATTACTAATAAACATTGTGCAAAATCTGTCTTATATTTGATCCAGGCACAGACGAAGACACCTATTTCCAGGAGTCTCACGACTGGACTCAACCACACGTCTTCCAAGAATCCCGCCACACCGAAAAAATCGAAGGAAGCGAAGTTCCACCGCAGACATGGAGAATGAAGGAACGGGTAAAAAAGAACAAATACATTTACAACTAGAAGCACTAAAATTGGGTTTCCCTCATGCATGTGTTTATTACTGTTTCTTATCAGATGAAAACAGTTTCCGTAGCCCTCGTCCTATGTCTCAACGTAGGCGTTGATCCACCTGGTCTCATCAAACTCCAGCCCTGTGCCCGCTTGGAGTCCTGGGTGGATCCACTCTCACTTTCTCCCTCGCAAACTCCAAGAGCAGCATCATCTGCAACAAACGAAACTAACTCGACTCACGCAGAATCTTCCTCCCGTGACGGAACCCCGCCTCCTCCAAACTACTCTAGCTGTATTCAATTAGGAGCCTGTAGTGACACACAGACTCTTCCAATGAACCCAGACTTACCTGCCGACCTCTTCACCGCATGCCTAACAACACCAATCAGAATGGCACTGAAATGGTTCGTATTACAGAATCAACAACACAAAGGTAAAGGTAGTGGCGGAGGCACTGGCGGCTTCAACAAACTACTATCAGATGGGATTAACCTGGACGCGATAGAAAGGTAAAATCTCTAATTGAATTATTCTATGCTTTCAATGGTAAACCGTGTACACTAATTCAACAATAATTACTATTGCGTAACTGAATTTAAAACATGACAGAGTTCCGGGTCAATTAAATGACCGTCGTACCATGTTGGGTGAGCTCAACTGGATTTTCACTGCAATCACTGACACAATCGCTTGGAATATTCTTCCCCGCTCCCTCTTCCAAAAGCTCTTTCGCCAGGACCTCCTCGTAGCTTCCCTTTTTCGCAACTTCCTTCTTGCAGAACGAATAATGCGTTCGTATGACTGCACTCCGGTCAGCTCGCCTAAACTCCCTCCAACATCACATCACCCTATGTGGCATGCGTGGGATTACGCCCTTGACCAATGTTTAAGCCAGCTGAAATCTCGTGAAGCTCCCAACAGCAGCAGCAGCACAACTACCGCAAATTCATCTTCATCTTCCTCAAATTCTTCCCCAACAACCGCACCCACTAACAGTAACTCGACCGGACAGCAGTCCTCCTCTGCAGCTAGCGATCACCACGCCCAAGCCCAACAACAATTTACTCACACTCCTTCTCCATTCTTTGAAGAGCAATTAACTGCATTTGAAGTCTGGCTCGAACTCGGAAACGAGAAAAGAAACCCTCCCGAGCAACTTCCAATTGTACTTCAAGTACTTCTGAGTCAAGTACATCGTGTTCGCGCATTGGAGCTTCTCGGAAAGTTTTTAGATTTAGGCTGGTGGGCTGTAAATCTTGCACTGAGTGTTGGAATATTTCCTTACGTGCTAAAGTTATTACAGAGCAGTGCCAAAGAGCTGAGGCCATTGTTAGTTTTTATTTGGGCCAAGATTTTGGCTGTGGATCAGGTATGTATTTTAGATATTTATGCATTGTTTTAAATCTACATACCTACATGGTTGTACAAAAAAAGGCAGTAATGAGCCTGCACTTTTAATTATATTATTGTTTTAATTTCATAAAATACAACTATTTTTGTTCAATCCATCCGATTTTTATAGTCGTGTCAGACTGACCTGGTCCGTGATGGCTCCCACAAATATTTCATTCAAATGGTTAACGACCAAACTCTTCCCCAAGAGTATCGCACCATGGCCGTGTTTGTACTCTCGAACATAGTTCGAAACTACCCTCAAGGACAACAAGCCGCACTTCAAGCAAACTCTATTGCAACCTGCCTCCTTTCTCTCGAAGAAGACATGCTCACATCTACGGCAGCAACGCAACAGCAGCAGCTACTTAACGCTCCTTCCTCATTATACTCTAACCTCCACAAGTGGATCTGTATCTGCCTTGGTCTTACTTGGCAGGACTTTCCTGCAGCCCGCTGGTGTGGTGTACGGGATTCCGCCCATGAAAAAATTGCAGCTGTGCTTTCTGACAACGATCCGGAAGTACGAGCGGCCGCTGTGTTTGCCCTTGGCAGCTTCATTAATGGAATAGACAGGACGGAACATTCCAATGCGATTGACCATGCGGTCGTGCTGATGATTCTGAATAAGCTTGGGGATGGAGAAGGAAGTTGTCTAGTGAGACAAGAGATTGTAGTGGCTTTGCATAATTTTATGCTTGTTTTCGAGAATCAATTCGTTAGCGTCGCGGAAAAGGTCATGGGACAGGGTAAGTTGGCAGTAATAAAAATTGGGAACATTTTAATTTCTTTTATGGGACTATAAATATAAAAACTTTTACTTTACTAAACTACCTTTAAGACAATTTATACCCTTCTTTGCCACTAACATTGTATTTTTTGTTTTCATTTAATTTTAACACAACTACAGAAGCCCAGCAACACCTTCATTATCATCTAACACACCCTACAACACCCTCATCATCTTCATCCCTAAGTCCGCTTAATCTCCGCCGCCTCCCAACCAATAGCAACTCATCGCTATCAATCACCAATAACGCTCGCCTACGAGCTCTAGCTAATGCCCACTATGCTGCGGGTGGCGGTGCTAACATGACTATAACCGGTGCTGAGGCTGCGTACTACTATCAACAGCAACAACAGCAGGCTCATTTGCATGCTGGGGGTAGTGGAAGTAGTGGTGTAGACTCAATGAGGAGAGTTGCTAGTAGCAGTTCGCTTTCTAATTTGAGTAAGTACTATTTATTAATTAAATACACAAGGGTTTGAGCAAAAATTGGGACCTAAGTGTGTAGATCATTCAATAAATTTTGATTTGTATTCTATCCTACAGTGAATGTATTCATCCCTCCATCCACCATTGGACTTCCACACCATCCCACGACTCCGTCATCGTCTACTTCTATCCTACCAACTTCCCCAACATCTCCACAACAATCAGCTACCACTCCTACATCTCAGTCGAAAACACCTTCAGGTTCCTCAACCTCCAATACATCGTCCTCTGCAACAAACTCCATCTACGCCAAAGTGTATAATTACCTTGCTGCATACGAACGCGATCCCGATCCCGGTGTCTCCCGTCTTGCCCGCACAGTCCTTGACCACATCCGCACAAAAGCGATTCAAAAATCCCATCAACTCTCTATTTCTAAATCCTTTATTGCGAAAGAGTCTTCGTTTGAGTCTTCTGGTGAAAGTATCGTAGGGACTGGAGGAGTGGCTATAGTCACGGGGACAGGCAGAGCAGGGAACAGCAGTAGCACAGGTACAACTCCCACAAGAACCTCTACATCATCATCAACGGCTGGCACCCCTGTTCCTCCTTCTTCAATCACGCCTATAATCGGAACAAAATATATCAACTGGTGCTGGTCCCAGTTTAGCAAGCCATCTTCCATGGGGGCTAATTGCAGTGGGCTCATCAAACAAATTACATCAAGAAATATTCCTGACAATTCTCTACTGCAACCTTCTAGTAGCAGTCCACCGCCCTTGGACCCTCAAGACCCAACTGTTTACACCCGATCATGGGTCTACACTCGTAACGCACGTGTCCGCCGAGAGTGCTTCAAAAGGAGCAAAAACTTTCCCGGAAAGGTCGAAGACCAAGTCATTTGTAAAAACCTTCACGATATGATGAGGGTTGGGGGAGTTAGCTGCGTCAAATTCCACCCGTATGAGAATCTAGTAGTTGTTGGTGGTCCGGGGGTGATTACTGATACTATTAGCAGTGGGAATAGTACTGGAGGAAGTTTGGAAACTATTGTTGGGAGCAGCAGTGGTAGTAATAGTGGAGGAGGAGTGGTGGATAAAAGTGCATTTTTGATATTTGAATATGGTAAGTGGGAATAGAAATACCTGCAGCGGTACATATTGCAACGTTTACTATTTTATGGCCAAGAAACACTAATTTGCTATTTTATACTAGATGACTCCAGCCACTTGACGTACTACAACTTTGGCAATACTAACGGCAACGGCAGCAGTAGCATTCATCAAAGTTCTAATAATTCTACGCAACAGTCTAGTCATCACCATCACCACCACCAATCGGGTTCATCATCAGCATCCTCATCATCGTCATCTTCTTCATTCCAAATCCAGCCACGAATTTTAAACAAAACAGAAATCGAGCATACATTCCAATCATATTGTTACAATAACTACTCGTCCCCGATTATCAACAGCTTAGAATGGCTTAACTCGCATGACTCTATTGTAACGGCGAGCTCGAGTTTATTGGCGACCGGCTGTAACGATGGGTGTGTGAGGGTATACAAGCCGTGTTTAGAGAACAAGGCTTGCTCGTTAGTTACTGCATGGGGATTGTGTGGGGGTGGTACTAGTAATCAACAGCAGCAACAAAGGATTAGCCATGTTGTGATGAGATATGAGTCGGAATTTAGAAGGTTGGTCGTGGGATACGGGAAAGGTGGAAAGGGAGCAGGTGGTGGTGGAGTTGTCGGAATTTGGGATGTAGGTGGGGAGAGATTGGTTAGGGAACTTGGTTTGGGAGATGGAGAAAGTTGTAGTAGTGGAGGAGGGAGCAGTGGTGGGAGCAATAGTGGGGGTGCCAAGAAAGGGGATAATACTGGGGGAGGTTATGCATATGACTGGGTTAGCTGTTTGGATTGCAACCGATGTGGTGAGTTTTCATCCTAACGCTTTTTTAAATTCTTAGACTTTATAATTTGATCCATATTTTATACTTTGTTCCTCTAATTATGATATACTTTTAAATTAACAGAACCCAACGTATTCGTAATTGGAGGAGAAGATGGTTCCGTCCGACTCTTGGATTTCCGCGTTCCTCCATCAGAGACAATCACAAACACATGGAGAGACTTTACTGGAGTACCTTCTGGAAATACGAGTAGTACTACTAGTCCGTCGTCAGCAATCTTATCAGTTCGACTGAGGCACGATAGAACGATAGTTGCAGGAAGTGGAAACGGTCGCGTGAGATTTTATGACTTGAGATCGAAGGCGCCCACAAAAACGGTAGATACGACAATGGATGTGACGGGGATTGATATTCATCCTAATTTGCCATATTTTGCAATGTGAGTTATGAATGTGAATATGGTTTTTGATGCTGATTAAGTTTGAACTATCAATTTAAGGTAGACATTACATGAATTGTATTTCTTGTTTCAGAGGCACCTCTTCCTCTACCGTAAATATCTATGGTTTCAACGGCCCTGCTGCCTTCCAGTCCAACAGCATTCGTGAAGGCTTTGGCGGCTTCGGACGTCTTGGTCTTGCCAATAATTCAATCACATCCGTCGGATTCCACGAGTTCAAACCAATCGTCTGCTTTGTCGATAGTTATTCCCATTTCTCTGTTTACAAAGCTAAGAAGTAGTAACTAAAATAGCTGTAACGAATGAAGTCATTGTGTGGAGAATTTAAGAATAAAAGCAATTACATATAACTAAAAATAATCCAAAAGTCGAGGTTTTAATGAAAGTCAAATGGAGTCAGTATGATACATGACCTACTTTTTTGTTGAATTTGTCAATTTGTCTTCATAATTCAGATTTTGTACTGCTCACTAGTAATGAGTCACAACTCATCAAATGCGTACTTAGAACAACGGTGATCATGAACGTCTTTTGTTGCTCTTTGGACTTGAAGAGCGTTTGGGTCTCTTCTCTTCTATGTACTATCTCTTTACCTATTCACTGCGGTCGTTGGATATCATCGCCAATTCATCCATAATATGCTATGGTAACAAACTAAAAAAGCTGGTAAATTAAAGTTTGCAAAACCAGAAATAAGTAACCGATTTTCTGGGTGCTATTTAGAGGATAGATTGTTCGACTTTGTTAATGTACTTATTTGTTGTTTACAATTGTACAGTATTGAATCTACTTTTTTTGTAAACTAGTCAGTTTTCATAAGGTAATTAATTTGAAGTCACCTCTTCGTCTTCATACTCTACAGACTCACTTTTCACTATACAAAATGATCCCTCAATTTGGCTGCTATCAAAATACTCAAAGAAACGGTGGCATGAACTACAGAAACAACAAGCAAAGTTGTGGAGTTGATTCTTGCAATAGATCTGGTTGTGACAACCGAGGTGGATTTCCAGGCTCCGTAGGATCGAACTATGCCGGAAACTCTGCTTATAGAGGTGGCGGTAACCCTTCAGCCAGAACTAGAGCTCCGCCGGTATTTGCTTCTCAGGTAAAGCCATTCATTTAGCATAAGTACTAATTTTTACTAAATGAACACTTCTAATATATGTATTTGGTTTCGGTTGGAAGTTATGTAATTAAAATTCATGTTTTGTTACAGTCGTGCGGAAACTACTGTCCAAGCCCTTCCAATGGGAATAGACAGCAGACATCTTGGGGTAATAGTTGCGCAAGACCAAGACAGGGCACCGGGCGTTCCAATCAATTTCAGTTACCCAACAGTAACAGAAGCAATATTAATCCTAGAGAAAATTGTCAATATCAGCAGTGTCAGCAGCCAAGACCGGCCCAACCAGCTACCATGGCCCCAAAAAGCATGCCTGGGACACCTGACTTTTGTACTCCTCAAGCAATTAAAGTCAACGTAACGGCAGAGCAGTTGGAAAATGCAAAGAATGTTCCAATTTACCAAGACCGGGGCGAACCGAGTCAGGCAGGCAATGGAAACGTGAAGTACATTCAGCTAAACTGGCAGGATTTGTTGGGAGGAATGGAGGTAATTACCTATATGGCATTTCAATGCTCTTTTCGTACACCATCCTGAGGAAAATGTCCGTTAAAAAGCTGCTCTTTGAAGTTTGAATAACCTATTCCAGTAATACTGATGTGTACTTTTTATTGCGCTTTCAGAACCTTCGAGTAAGTATGGCACCTCCATCTTCAGATCCGAATTGCCAAAATCGACAACTGAAGGTTAGCTTCGGAGGGCAGAGGACGGACCCCGCTCAAGCTGGAGAAACGCCCCTCAAAGTACTTTCTATCCAGCCAGCTGGCACCACGGAGCGTATGGAACTACAAAAAGGGAATGCTTTTGCTGGAAGAATGAAAGTGTGCAATTCACCAATTGCAATGCGCATGTCACCTACACAAGCTTCCCAGACTGTCCAAAATGGAGGGAGCTATTATCGACAGAACGAGAGTGGAAATGGATACAGATCTAATAATTGCCGTTACTAACAATTTTTTAACATGATGCTGAAATGAAATTTAAATTTACACGTGGAAGAATGGAACATGTCGCGAATATATTTTGGAAATAAATATCTCACCCTATCCATATAAAGCTTGGTCTGTATTCTGCATGAGTAGTTTTTACAATAGCACTAATCAAATGAAATCTGTGTAAGTGACTTCGGAAACCTCATATTGTATATCTAGAATATGATATCACAAACTAACTGTGGTTTCAAAATTATCTATACTGTACATATGCGCATTATTTAGTGGAGGGGCCTAAGGAGTTCAGTTCGTAAAATACAACGGTACTATAGTAGCTCCCTATTGCACTGTACAGGTCAAAGTCAAGAAGTTGAAGCAGTCGCGATAAAAATCATTGCTCTTCGTTGTCATTTTTCATTTAGAACTTGTTGGTGTTTGTATAACTACGGTAAAAGTGGAAGGATTCCGATTGCAATATTACAAATGACAGAACTGAAACAGTGAATAGCAGTACTATTTGTAGTATTAGAAATTGGGGTGCCTGACCTTGCTCAATGCACGTTACATGTTTGGGATTCGTTTAGTGGTGTTGTCGTATAAAGAAACCCTTGAATAAAATCTGCACTAAAAGTACTCGAAACCACAACAAAGAAAGAAAAGCTTAAGAAAAGAAACTTTTGCTATATACTTGTTTGAAAGCTATTATTTAATGTAAGTAACATACAATGTACATATAATGTATATAGACAACCTGATAGCTATGTTGCCATTGTGCTACGACTTCGATTTCGGTAAAGTTTTTTTTTCGCCCTGATTTCGTTACGGATGTGAGATGAGATCTAGTACTGAACTGACAAGTGCGGAGTTTAACAGTTGCTCTTGTACATCGTTATTCATTACAGAATTTCTTTAAAAAGCCTTATTTTGTATTCTTGCGTAGGTAATACCTACATACTTTTTTTAGTACAGTGTACGTAATTCGTTTATTTTATTTTAATTTACACACGCTTCCCTAGTTCATCCTTCATTTCATAGGCTAACTCCATTTAGTCATATAGATGCTATTTTTATTTATGCGTCCTAAAATCCTAAGCGTTGTAAGCATTAATGCAGGGCAAGGGCTAGTGCTAGTGCTGTTGTTGATTCGTTTAGTACTGCACTGGCGAGGTAAAGACGAAACCTCTTAGTTTTCTTATGCACCTACCTTACCTAAGTTTTAAACAGCCGAGCCCTTCTTTTTTCCACAAAATATCTCAATAAGCGATTTACAAACAAAAGTCCACTCTGGGGCAAGTTAAGCCTTGAAGGCTAAAAAAGGCTAACTAAAAATACACCACAAAAATGTTTTCCTCTTCCTTGAGACTTATTGCGTGGACTTAAGTAGGTCACTACAGAAAAGAGAAAGAGTGGTCAGTTCTAAATTGTAGTCGTTACTGGTACTAACTGACTAAAGAAATTACAATCTTATTCTCTAAAAAAATTGAAAGTACGTATTTAGGTATGTGCCAATCGGGTAATAGTAATCACATATACCTACCTCCATTATAAGATACAGTTCTAATTCCAATTAACCGATGGAGAAGCAGTCTGATCAGTCGACTCCTGGGCTTTACGTATTTAGGTATGTGCCAATCGGGTAATAGTAATCACATATACCTACCTCCATTATAAGATACAGTTCTAATTCCAATTAACCGATGGAGAAGCAGTCTGATCAGTCGACTCCTAGGCTTGGGCTTGATAGACATTTATCAACCGTGAATTTCTATTGCCCGACATCATTTATTGCTTTAATTACATTATTCTATGCCGTATTTTGCTTTCCTCATATACTTTTAAAAAGCTGAAACAAACTAATTAGTAAATTACATAATTTCCAGGTTCTGTCTGTACACAAAATCAATGCTGGATACACGCACAAACTGGTCATAACAAACATAGTATCATTTTTTTACCATATATTGTACTATACGTAGTCATTCAACCGTGACCGTTTCATTATAAATTCCGTACTCTTTCAGTATTGTTTTTAGTTCACTGCACGTGAACAACATGGAATAACTTTTAGTATTCGTGTACTCAGATTAATAAAAAAAACTTGCGTCCGTGACCTCTTCTCCCGAAAACTAGTAAAGATGTCATACTTGCTTGATCTTCCGGAATAATTTTTCAATACATAATTACATAAATAAAATTAGCTCTTTTACAACCCGAGCTCGGGTTTGCCCGTTCGAAAATTCTGGTAAATACTTGTGTGAATTTTATTTTTACGCTTTTAAACTGTCCAAAAAACCCCGGATGGGTGTAATTACTCTATTAGCATTAGCTGGTAATGGTTTTGTTTTCTGGAACAGCTAAACCAACCAATAAAGTAAAAACCTGCTACAGCCTAAATCTTACTGAAAAGGGATTTTCCAAAATCCGAAATTTACATGGCTGTATAATAGCTCAGTAAAATATAAATATTTAAAGTATTTAGCGCTCACTCTAACTTGAATAGTAAGTAATTGACACTTCGCATTGACAATGTGTTATGCCTGCACCTGTGGCACACTTCATTGACTAGAGAACTTACAAACAATATTGCCATTGAGTCATTCGTTTCGTCATTCATGCCATGAAGTCATGAAAATCTACAAATTCCCACTTGAATAATTACGTCATTAGATTTCATTTAAAACAATTAGCTGAAACCAAATTCTATTCCTCTATTTTACCATTTCTAAAAAAAGTTTCAATCATAAGCAAAGTTAG
>JAHZND010003815.1:0-10992 GCA_027744115.1 Acrocyrtus sp. NNG-2020 | reverse complement strand
GACAGTTTAGCAGTTGACCTTGCATCAGTATTTTATTCAGTTTTTTCCATCCGTAAAATGCTACGAAATCCTTCAAATTTCATTATGAGTATTGCTTGTAATTTTGATTCGTAGTAAAACCAAAATCAAATATTAAGGTACTTTGAAGAAAGATCAGAAGATTATCTGGGAATTATTTGTTTGCAAGTAGAGATCATACTCATCATTATTAGTTTTACTAGCATTTATACTATAAGTATACTTATAAGGTATTCCATTGCCTGTGCGCGCGTGAGGAAGATTTGGTTAACCCTTGGAATGCGTGGGCAGTCTTTGGAAATGTGTACATTAACGCACGCGTACACGGTGTCCTCTCTTTGTTCAAGTCATCCCAAACTATTAATATTATGTGAATTAAACCTGTCCTGTATGAAATTCTTACCATCCTGATCTCTCTCAGATATCAAACTGAATATCAAATACATAGCTAATTACTAATTTTACTTTGAAGTAAGGTCAGAAAATCATCCAGGAAATATTTGTTTATCTAACGGTGACGCTCATTGACATCAGTCTTACTATATAGTGCTTCTTGTGCGCGCGTGTGGAAGATTTGACTAACCTTTGGAAGTATTTGCATAGCCCACGGCTTTCTAATTATGCTTAAATCATCGGCCATTCTAAATTTTATACTAACTTTAATAATGCAAACTATTTAACTATTTAATCTGTCCTTTCTAAGTAAATTAGCAACCATTAAATTTATAAACTACCTATATAGCAATCCCCTCGAAATGATTATATGATTGCACCTTAGACATTGAAACCCTGTTTGCAAGCGTTTAGTGAAGCCTTCATTGTGAAGGGCCTTGATGATTGCGTGCACCTGCACGTGGACTTTCTCCAAGTTCCGTTGTTTTACCAAGAATGGATGTGACCAGGTGCACATTAACTTCCAGTCGGACGAGCAGTATTTGCTCATTTGAGTTTGTGGCTGACTGAGGCACTTCATTGCTATCAGAGATTTTCCTTGAGTTAGCTCTTTACCCATCCCCAACCACACTTTACCTCTTGCTCGCATTTTACCAAAGAACTAACTGCCGTACTTGTATAATGTGTTGACATGGACATACATGGACAGCGAATGAGGCAGTAATAGCAAGTGAGTAGCAAAATAAAATGGCTAAGCATTTATTTCTTGTAGTATCATGCACTGAATATGGAAAGTTAACGTTTACAACTTCTCGTGTAGAATTACATGCATAAACATTACTATGTAAACTTTAGATTCGCAGAGAGCAGAAAGAAAAAAGTGCACAATACGAATGTCTATATTATTATCCTTTCTCCACATCACACGTAGTTTTTTATGATGAATTCAATGAATTCATCCATACATGCAAACGCGTGCATAATTCATATCTCACGCTGTCCTTTTAATATTTAAAAATCTTAGAGCTCTTCCTATTGTTGCTTTAATGAGAATGCCTTCACATTGCCAGAATCGCAATGTTTGAAATGCATCATGCTTCATGCAAGGCATACGGCGTGCATGACATAATGAAAGGAAATGTATGTCAGTATGAAGCAAGCGTTATGTTACCAGCAGAAGTAAGTGATATGCCACTTTTGTAAGCTGACCAAAAACTGTCTAGCGTTGATTTAAAATAGTCGGCTAGCAGTTACCACCCCTTCGGCAAAGCAAGGATGAGGCGTGTATGGGCGCAGCTTTAATTTTGCTGATAATTAGCAGATTCGGTGCATCACAAGTAAAGTGACATTGCCGGGCTATAGCATTCCATCCCACTCTGTGAAGTCAAGAGGAATAAATATTTTGAACCTAGAGGAGTTATTAGTAAGAGCACTCGATGCTTCGTGGGTGCTCTCCCCACGTCAAAGGAAGAAGATAGTTTTAGCAATGATAATGGCTGGGATGCCTCGGATGAACTATGAAGGCTTGCACTAAAAAGGATAAAATGAATGTATGTATGCACGGCAAAAATATGTGTGGAGTGGCATCTTTTCGAGTTGGGTCTACATGTTTGCGAAAAAATTTCCTTAGTGGAATGATGAGGGCAAAAACAAAGCATTGTACAGAGAGATGAAACAACCTGAGAAGTGAGAACCGATATGTGTATGACAACATGAGCCAATATCTCAAATATATTCTATCTATAATAAAGAAATTGGAAGTTGGAACTGGAAGCAGTAAAACAAACGGTAGGCATGGTGTTGAGTGGCAACGAACGAACGGGTTTAAGTATCCGTAATGTACACTTTGCTTACTAGCTTCCATGGAGTGAAGTGTCAAATCTGTGCTTTGAAATTTGCCTTTCCAGGCATTTCATATTTCACTCCACATTCCAGATCAAATTGCAGAGCTAATCGTGATGATGATGATGCTGCACATCGACATCATGCAAAGGTGGAATCTAGGTTGGATGGATGCATATTCTAATTTACCTAAGCAATTTTATAATAAATAATTATCTCCTATTACAATTAATGATTAGGCTGTTAAACTCTGCACTGAAATAGTACGCATTGGAAAAGGTGCCAAGGACAAATTGCTTTCCTCAAAGAGCTCGCGAAAAATATGTCGTTCATAATTTTACATGCCTAGGGTCTCTTCAAATGCTGAGCGCCATCACAAACAGGCCAAGCACTGGAAGAGGTTCCATGGAATTTCCAAATTTCAGTTCTGCCTTTAGAATCGAATACTGTAATTTATGCATCAATAACATCAAAAAGCTAAAAGGGGGTATTAATATTAGTGATGAACACAAAGCTGCGTCATAGCTATATGCATATTATGTCTTTGAAGTAAAAGCAGAAGGGGAATCTTAACAGCGCAGTGATTGCAGAGTGCAGTCTGATAGAAAAACGCGACAGAAAAACCCACCTTAAAACTGGCAATGTATTTTCATTTTAGTTCTGGTCACTGCTTTTTCAAGCGCTTCAGCAGAACTGCCATAACTTAATTGATTCTATATGTAATACACCATTTTAGCAGCAGCGTTGTAGCTAGGCTTATTTGAGACTTAACCTTTTTGCGAATCTAAATCGATTTTGATGACTTCGTTAAGATACACACATTGAATCTGAAAGTTTATTCTAAGCTGACTCTGCTTTACATGTATTCCAAACCTATTCAAAAAAAAATTTTTGCAAGAAAAGGCAGTTAAAATGACTTTCGCTAGGCGTTTCACAATTTCCTCTCTCAAACTTTCTTGCTTCTCACATACTACTCACATAATCAGTTTG
This sequence comes from Acrocyrtus sp. NNG-2020, assembly GCA_027744115.1. NCBI lineage: Eukaryota > Metazoa > Arthropoda > Collembola > Entomobryomorpha > Entomobryidae > Acrocyrtus > Acrocyrtus sp. NNG-2020. The sequence goes on along the minus strand of JAHZND010003815.1, from coordinate 7,749 downwards.
CTAAAAACCCATTAATCTCCTGATTGCAAATTCTCAATTTCCTCCACTAAAACAAAAAGTCCGTCTCATTATGTGCTCCATTTCGTTTCCATGATATGACCTCGCTCCTCTCTCTCCTCTCTACTGCTAGCAGCATTTTTTAGATGAAATAATTTTTTTTTGCAATCTGCACCCTGGGCCACGTCAACATCAGCGCTTCCTATCCAACGCTCCAACAAAGTTCCTCTCTTTTTTTCTTTCAACTTTCTTCTTCCGTTCAACTACCAGTATTTACCTCTGGCGGTGTTTTGATCTGGTCAACTGTTGAAGTTTTGGTTTACGAGGACTCTGGTCAGCCAACCTCTACATCGGCTAATAGTGTGCCCTGCCACCCTCTACTACTCTTCTGCACACTGATTTCCACTTGTCTATGACTATGCGTACTTGCGTACATAGCAGAGGAGTGAGGAGAGGAAGCCAAGAGGAAAAGCTGAAAACAAAATAGGAAGAGAAGAGCTCTCTAAAAAAGAAGTGACTAGTGCAAAATAAAACTTCGCGTAGGTGAAGTACGTTTACCTTGTGCATTTCTCCCTCTTCTTCTCGGTACGCTTATTTTTTTTCTACACACATTTTTTAGCCTCCTCTTTTTAATGTGGACAGGTTGTTTGATACTTGATGCAAGATGCAAGGTTATTTTATGAGTAGGCAGCTAACGTACTCCATCGGATTTTTATGCTTTTGTGGGCTGTGTGGATGGCATGCGTATATGTATTAGGCTTCTCTTCTCGTTCAAGGAGCAATACACTCTCATCGTCAGACTAATTTTTTTTTACTACTAGCTCTCAGATGCAAAAATGTTATTCTTCCAAAGCTCTTCCCTCTTTCCCTGATGAGCTAGTGAAAACAGTAAACACAACCTAACGGAGGAGACGCCACTTTCTCCCTTTCCTATCCGAGTCCTTCGTCCGGTCCACCTCCACGCTTTCTCAGCTTTCCCTACACAAGGAGAAAATCCCGTTTCCCTTTGTTTTCCCACTCTGACAGCCAGGAGAGCCCATTTCACGAGAAAAAACACTTTGTTACGTTGTAAATGCACGCACTTTTCTTGGAATTTTATTGTCCTTTTTTAGTTTCTTACTCAGATCATGATTTAGTTGGTATAAATAGTTTTGTTGTGATGGAAGAAGGTGCAGATTTTAGGAAGGTCGTTGGAAGCTAGTTTGCAAAAAATAGTGTGGAGGATTGGAGGAAGCTTCAAGAGTGAAAAAAAATGGATTCGTGGAAAGATGATGGAACCCCTTTGCTGGCAATTAGTATAGAGGCTCAAACCTTGCTCTCGACGTTGTTGAACCCTTTAAAAGTCATTCCTACTGAAACAAATTTGCCGAGGTAATGATTTTTTTTTGTTTTTATGGTGTTTGGGATACAATTTAATTGCGGATTTACAAAAAAACTAAATGGATGACGAGATGACTACAGGGTTTGTTATATTTTTTTCAATTTCAAGAGATTGGAGAGGAGTTGCGGAGTTGGCTGATGTACCATATGAGACTATAAAATTATTTGAAGGCAGGCCTGACCCTTTCAAGGAATTATTCAATTATCTTTCGGGGGCAAACTTTAAATTATGTATAGATGACCTGAAAGCATTTCTCGGAGTTATTGATAGATTTGATGCTTTGGAGGATGCAAGTCCAATTTTAGGTGAAGCCTTTAACTAATGCAGTAGTTTCTTTGTAGGCTGCTTTAACAAATTAACGTTTATTAATTTTAATTTTAAATTTATTTATACTTAAACAGAACGAGATGAGCAGTCGTATCTCATTAGAATACGTGATGTGCAGCTTGACAAATCCGCAGAAACATTAGACCCCAAAGAAGATGCGAATGTGTTAACGTTTGGTATTCTCAAACTGCTATCAGATGGGAAATTCTGCAAATTTTATTGATTTTGGTGTTTTGTTGTCTTTATACTTGGCTTTTTTTTGTAGAGGATGCTGTAAGAGCTAGAAGGGGTCTTCCGCTATGTCGCTATGATGCATTCATTTTATATTCTGAATATTCTGAGGCTGATGTGCAGTTTGCCGATGAAATCATCCATCGATTAGAAGGCGAGTATGGATTGAAAGTAAGTTAGTGCAAAATTGGAACAACTCTTCAATATTTTGCTACTATGCTAGGCTGAACTAGTAGTAATATAGTTTTGGATTATACTGTTAGATTATGTTGAATTTGCTACTACGTTTCAATTCTTGCAAAATTTAGATTTGCTCAAAGGAACGTGACCTGCTTCCTGGTTTAAAGTTTGAACACGAAGTCATTGGGAAAATGATTGAAAGCCGGTGCAATAGACTACTTGTAGTGTTTTCCCCCAGCTTCCTAGAAAGTTCTGCAAATCAGTTTCTCGTTTCATACGCACAAGCAGTCGCATTAGGTATGTATGAAAATAATTGAACATCCAGTTTTAATTAGAGCAGTCATAGGATTATATTACAAAAATTAAAAATAACTTTCTATTTTGACAGATACTCGATCCCGCAAAATTATTCCGTGCGTATTTAAAAAGTGTGAACTTCCTCCGAGCGTTAGGTTCTCCTTTTGTATCGACTATAATAGATCCGGGAAACTATGGAACTTTTGGGATAAACTAAGTCAGTCCCTAATAGTATCTCGAAAATCAGTCAGTATTTCTGATCAAACTGACCCAGGCGCCAATAGAAAAATGGACTTGGTTAAACATGAACGAACCGTCTCAACCGACAAGGAATGCAAACAGCCTGGTATGGAATAGAAGTCTAAACTTTATATCATAGATCGATGGCTCCCTAAAGCTACTGTCATAAGACGAATTACCCCTTTTTCTAAAATACAGATTCGTTGGAATGGTGGGATGCAACTAAGTCTAGTAAGATGCCTGATCCCAAATATGCTGATTATCCGAATAGGGAAGCCAACGGTTATGTTGGCGGAAGCTCCTTTGAAGATCAAAGTGATACAATGTCAATACATTCCCAGGCTAAATTAGTCCCTAACCAAAGTAGTGAAAGCAAACCTTCGAAATGGTTAAGCAAAATAATTAGGAAAAAGCGAAACAAAACAGAGAAGTACAAAGAACAACACGTGGCAGAATGATCCCTATATTAGATAAGAAAGATATATATGTAAAAAATTAAAACAGTACTAATTCACTTGTCTTTCATTAAAATATAATTTCACTATAGTTTTTATTCAAGAGAATTTTATTTTTTGCAAGTTTTTTATAGCACGCTTAATTTCGTACATTTATGGCTTTTGGTTACGCATTTAGGTGTTCTCTGGGACATGTAAGGTATTTTGTTGGTAATGTACTCTAATAACCGAATTAGTTCAGGTCACAAATTTTTATTGTAATTGATGATGAATACCTAGTCAACTTCTAAAATTTTACCGGATTTCAAACAGTTCATTCGTAATTTGCCTACAGTTTTTGAACAAGTCTCTTTGAATTGTAGTGAAGTATATCATACTCACACTCACTTCTTGGATTATTTCAGCCTCCAATTTCGAATTCATTGATTTTCTAACAATATAATGTACACTGGTAGCCAGAAAAAGGTGCATACCATGTTTTTTGAACTTTGCATATCTAAAAAGGTATATATTGATATTGCTATCTTTCAGACTAGCATATTATTAATCCCTCCGATATTTGTGAATTAAAAATAATAAATTATATTAATAAAACCTGTAATATAGTGGATTTATCCTCGAATGCGCACCTCAACTACAAAACTGCTAAGTATACTATCGTACAGTAATTAAATCTAATATAAGCGTTGAGCCTCAGCTACCACCTGACCTGGTCTTGATAGTCTTCTCTTATGCTTAGTCGTTTGATAGATTCATAGCCAAAAATAATGAACACGCTGAATACTCCTGACTGGCACAGCCTAGCAGTTAGTCCTTTTGTCATAAACCTGTATCCTTCTTCCTGCCAGAGAATGGAAAACGTTTTTGGAAACGACGGAAGCCTTTGGACCTGCAATTAGGATTCAGTGCAATTACTTCCTAGTGTATTGGGCTTCCTAGCTATGCATTTAAAATGACATAATATAAATGAACTTATGCAAAGAATTACCTGCATTCGTGCTCTGCAAATATCCACAGGATTTGTGATTAGTGTTGACGTGAAGCCACCTAACATTGCTGCCGTACACTGGAGTAAAAGTCTTGACGTGTGCTCAGGAAAGATTTTGTCAAGTTTTTCTACAAAATATTTGGAAGTTTCAAATCAAAACAAGCCTCTCTTAGAGTAATAGAATTTTTATGTTTGTATTTCTTTTTGAATGGCATACCTTGATACACTTGGTAAAAGCCCCACCACAAGGCAGAATTTGGAACATATGTACTAAGAGATGCCAAGTATCCCCTGTAAAAGCCTCTTAGACCATCACGTTTGTAAATTTCTCGTGCAATATCTTTTGTAATTTCTACCTTTGATCTTCCAACGTAGTTTATGCCAAGAGGATTATACATAGACCTGTTAGTGAATCCCCAAAATATATTGCTTTAAACTTAAATATTCTCTGCAATTATAATTATGGGATTACAAACAATTGTAACAAAAAGAATTGAAGATTACCCTCCTCCTTTTCCATTCGAACTCTGCATTCCAACAACCATCATATGTTGAGAAATTACATCGAAAGGCACAATAATTGTTTGTCCAACAACTGATGCACAACCACCTAGAAATGAATAATTTTTTAATGTAATTGTATACAATAAATATTCTCTGTTAACAAATGCTTAATATCTTCGTTTCAGCTGTACCTGCAATCAGTGCCCGAATGTGACTGTAATGTAATCCAAATAAATTTTAATTAGCAACTAAGTTGACTAAGTTTAATAACATTAATTTAAATGCTCAACCTAAATGTTTTTGTACCTGTCTCTAATACCATTCTGATATAAAGATTGACGAAGCCCTCGAACACCTTCACCATCCACGATTTTCCTAATACAGTCCCACATTCCTTTATACAGACTGTGTTTTTGCTGAATCTATTTTTCAAAGAATAGCCAAAATTTAGTTTTCATGAGATGGAAATAAAAAACACCATAAATAAATTCTTTCTACATACCTGCATTTTCGTCTTCACTAAAGTGAAAGGGTAGAGCAGGCACCGGATTGTGAAAGAACTGATCATACTTAACGGATAAAACTTCCACTTGTCCATCATATTCCATTCTATAACTTGAACTTGGCTTTCAGGGGCTAGTCGTGCAAGCAGCATTTCCTGCTCTTGTTCCCAATTTGACGAGTAATGGCTTGAATTCATTAGACTCGAGAGCAACCCAATTGGATTATTAGGTTCCTTATTTGTTCCGGTGCAGGCAGTGTTCAGATTTAAAACGGCCAGTGGAGCAGGGAGGAGATTTACGGTTGACTTTGATAGCACAGTTTTCATTGTCTCCATCTTGTCTTTCAAATCTACATTTTATTTATTTAGCAAACAAATCACAGAAGTCAGTAATGTGAAAAACTGAATTGTAAATACTTCATTCCATACAACAAATTATATTTTACCGTTGTTAACTTTTAAAGTTGTTCTTACCTCTAATCATGATGTTCACTCTGTTTAAAGCGACACGATACCAGTAAATTAACTTTTAGCTGTAGACTACAAAACCACCTTTCATCGATCATTAAGTTAACAAAAGTAGTAGCAAATTGCACTTAAAATATTATGTCTTCCGCGGTCTTTATTGATGTCAGAAGGGAGGCAGACATTAGTATTCCTTGTAAGCTCAGTCCGTTCCTTCTATCACCTTCAAAATTGTCTATGTTGTTTCAAAAAAAATAATAACGGTTACGATTACTATCATTGGCATTATGTACTTCAAAATATATTTTAACATATCGTCACTAAACTAATCAATTGTTGCTAATGCCTTCCAATTCCTGTATCCATGGGTAAACAAACAAAATCTCTACTAGAAGTGAAAATCAAGCATGCTCTAACTTCACAACAAAAGAAATAAATGTAATAACACTCCCTCCTTCCTACTTTAGATAAGCTAATCTTATCTTTCACAGACTATATCAACAACGGAATGTATAAAACCTACCTTCCAAACTACGTATTTTTGCAGTAGTTATGTTGCCGACTTGTGAAAAATTGCATTTTCTCCTTACCACGACTAACAAGATGCACACTCGCCACAAATGTCATCAACGGCGAATTAAGCACACACTCTAGCTAATCTTCGTAATTCGCACTGCTTACAAAGTATACTGCAATAGCTTAAAACAATTTATTATTTTTTTCTGTTGGAGTTTCCAATTTTTTTATTAGGCACTACAGGCCAAAACTTGCCTACTTTTTCCTGCTGTGGAATCCAACTCGCGAAAAATTTAACTGGTGATGCTAAACTATGTTAAAAATATTTTAACTGACTTAATCGCAACCTCCTAACTCGGATTCAGTTGTAGACTTTAGCAAAGTCGTTGGAAAACTGCAATCATCGAGCAGGATTGCATTGCTTTATCGTCATATGATAGTGATGATAGCATGGGACGATGTGCTGCCGTAGTCCCAATGCCACCTGGGCCGTAGTCGTAAACAAGTGAATACAATCACATCACCTCATCGTCTGATCAGCGGATCAGCCTATCTGTTTTGGAGTTGGTGTGTACATAGACCATTTCCCATTCAAAAAAATAGGTCTGTTTGCTAGAAAAGATTGGATAAAATTTTCGCACAGAATTGGTGCACCTGACCTTCTTGAATATGCGGGGAAAGGGAGACTGTTGAAAGGCGTCAAGGAAAAGATGAGTAGGGACAGTGAGTAGCCCAAGATAAGGCAACAAAGTTTTGCAACGGCTTTGGATGTTGGAATTCGGTGCTTGATTCTGATGTAGAAAAAAATACATTAATATAGTTGGAAGTAGTAAAGTAGCTCTGAAGCAATAAAAACAGAATTAGATTATGAGTCATGGTAATTAAAAGGCAAATTATAACGCTGTATAGTAAAAGTATTGCAGAAGCCATTAATTTTCTTTGCGCGTGTAGATCGTAAAGTGAGCTATAAAACGAGGACAGGAAAATGCAATGTGGATTACGAAATATATCAGCCACTAGGTAGTGTCGGTTCTTGTAAATTTTGAGGGAATAACGATTTTGGGTGACTGCTACGATATATGAAAAATATATTCGGAATTTTCGGGTTTCATACTAATATAGTCCGCCTTGAGATAAGGCTAAGAAGATGTCGATGTCATTTTAATTTAACGTAGTCAGATGAACCAGATATTGAACGGTTTAATGTAATCCCCGCTTGTAGCGTGAGTCAGAAAAAACACATAACGGAATTTTCCGGTATCACAAGAGATAAGGCTAGGAAAAAGATGTCCATGAAAAAGAGCAAAATACTGATTGAGATAAGCAGCTAAATAAGATGACATCCCCGGATATTTGGATACTGGAGTAAACTGGAAAAGCGATGAATTGTAAGACTATAGCGTGAGTCGAGTGTTCGATCTAGTCATGATGTTTAAAGATTCATGAAAATAGATCGTCACTCGACGCGTGCTCCTAGTCCTTGAGAACTGTCCAGTTACTCCAATCAAATCTTGTTCACTTCTCGGAATGCCTCTCCTCCAAATCAAACTGCAAATGAGCTTTGAAGAATTGTTAGCTCCCTTGTCGAGGATCTATTGGCTGTGATAACGACCAAAATCAGTTACGCACCGCCAGTAGTTCCTAGACAAAGAGAGTTAAATGCAGT
>JAHZND010003814.1:0-10763 GCA_027744115.1 Acrocyrtus sp. NNG-2020 | reverse complement strand
ATATAAGCTTGAGTACATACCACCAGCATTAGGGAATGATGTAACAAAGATCATGTAACAAAGATTCATGTCGTCTTTGTAATGTCATTGTATACAACAAGGAGAAAAAAAATTTATGGGCACAGGTGCCTTAGCTTTGCATTATTTTTCGTGTTTCTTCATCTCCTCTCCTCAACTGAGTGAGTCTAAAGTCCAAATTTCTTAAGTATGATGAATGGGATAAAAAGCGATTCTCCGTCGCAGCAAAGTAAAAATTCAGGATTTTTTAAAGTTTGCAATTTGCAACCAGAAGCACTAATAACACGCGCACCTGAACAGGGAGGGGACGGGAGCAGCACCTTTTCATCCCTGCTCTGAGGAAAATCACTGCCAGCGATCATTTCTCGAGTGTGTTCATTAGCAATTTACATAGGGCGCAAGCTGACATCAAGAGCTCACGACAAGCATTAAAAAAAGTCATGAGATGGGATTATCTCCAACATACTAATAAGTTATATTCATAACAGAAATCGTTTTTCTTTCCAGTATCACGAAAAATACCAATTTCTTTAATTACATGAATATATTGGCGAATACATTTTGTAGGAGAAGCTGTAGCAAAGCAACAGCTCACTGCTCATTTCGTCATCTCCTATTTCCATTCTCAAGGTTGGCAAAGTGACTTACTATTTCAGCTGCTCATTACCACTGCCTCTCTCGTAAAGATTCTTCTTCTTCAGCAAATCTCTGGTGTACTTTATTTAGGGCTCCCGCCCCTCATCTAGTATTCTGGGAAGTGCACACACTCGCATTAGGATAAGGACACGAACTCACTTTCATTGTCATTACCCAGTCACGGCATTCAAGGAGTTCATTCTTTGCTCATTACTATAACACCTTCTAAACGGTGCGCACATTTGCCAATAAAGTGGCATTCATCTGTCAAAGTATCGATGCTGATGTGGATGACAAAATCGAGCACTCTAAGAAGTAAAATTAACAAAACCACACGAGCATTAGCTATGCAAGCTTTTGCTCCTCTCAGTCATCCCTCCACTCTGTAATTTACGAGCCTAATATGTAACTAATACAATATTGGATATTGGCAATAAATTATGGTAACATGGCATTCCTTTGTGGTTACGTTAAATTGCAGTTAGCTAGTTCCTTTCATGTGGGATCACTGTTGACAGAGGTAAAGTGAGAGGGGGAGGAATAGAGGCATATCCAAATGGAGGAATGACACGATATGTATCATACATCTCCGGTAAGGTAATTATTGGATTTTGCTTGAGTTTTTTTATTCGAGATTGTCAATCTTCTCAAGAAAAATGCATGTTTTGTAAGTGGCAGAACTCGAGGAGATTTCTCGACGAGGAGAGCACCGTTTTCTTCAGATATTTCCAAGGTTACCCCATTCGCGTAGTGTATCAAATTCCTTCTCATTTTTCGTCAAACTCGCAATGTGGGACAGTCATGCTATCGTCAGATGTGTCAGTCTTTTTTTTAAGGAGTGCGCGATATCACCGTCATCACAGCATTCAGATTTTAAGATTATTTATAGTGCTAAGGGCTAGTTTAAGTGTGTAAGTGGCCTTTCCTGATAGCCAATTTGGTGGTTGCATCAGCATCAGCGGCATCACATCACGCCTGGTTTTTTAGTACTAATATTCCCTAGCCTTTCGAAAATCTCTGATTCAGCAGATTCATATATCATCACCAAAAAATGCACTTTTACGTCTCAATTTCTTTGCCCAACAACACTTTTACAACAGTTGAGTTGGCGCTTCTACACCTTGCTACGAATTTCTCTAAATTGGTTCTGATATGCAATTGCACAGTTTTTATCTCAGATCGCACAAGTTCTCGTGATTTATAGATTAGGGTAATTGCTATAGTAGGGCGCGCAATTAGTTAGTTTGTCACCTCGCCTGCGGCGCAACGATTTGGATCTTCCGTCATCCCTTCACCAAAAAAAGATCATTTTGATGATGCTTTCCCAAAACTAGTGCTAAAAAGTAATTTTTCACGAAATTGTGTTTTTTGCAAAAAAAAATTTACTTGTACGTTCAGCTACACCTTTTTTTGGTACATCTGTATTACTAAGCTCAGCAGCTTAGGTAATTGCTGGTTAGGTGATTGTATTACGTTTAATTGCAGGATATGATCAAAATATTTGAGTCGTCGTTGATATAATTGGTGAGATTAGCTATGTGTAAGTAGGTTGCTACTCTGCGTTTCTGTTTTTTTACAGTGCAGGAATGTGTAAATAGGTACACGCACACACTTGCATGTGTAGGGAGAGAAGGAAAGACAAACGAAAACGCATTTTGCAAGTTTGCAACGCGCAACCAAACGGATTTTTGACTTGATGACCTATTTTTTCCATAAAGTTGAATTCTTACGTTAAACACACGCAATAATTTATACGGTGGTTGCACACCCACACTTTTCAAAAAATGAATTAGAAATAGATCATCTCATCAAAAAAAGAACGCTGCAGTTGGCTTTTTTGTACCTTTTGTTAATCCCCCTTTTTGGCACGATACTTGGCTGGATTAGAATGAATTCGTGTATTACTAGTCCTGGTTCGGCCTCACATGTATTATCAAAGGCATTATTTTTTTCGTATTTTTAATTGAATTTTCATGTGGTAGAGAAACATGCACGTTTTTTATTATAATTAAACACACATAAGTGCATGTAACTACAATAAATTTTTTCAAATATACTTCTCTCCTAAAATCACCATAATCAGTAACAATCTGCTCACTGCTGCCAACTCATAGTGATTTTTTTAGTGTTTTAAGAGTAGTTTTTTTTATTAAAAGGCTTACCAGTACATGATGCCATATACCACCCACATTCAATATACCACTTGTATTTCCTTATCATTGGTACATGACACAGAATAACAGCGATACACACATATCGCAAGTTCACCGCTAATGCAAAAAAATCCCTTTTACTAAATAAGTTAAGATAAAAATGTAAAATGTTATTTACACGATTCGTTTCGGAATTCGGCAGTTTATGGAGTTAAAAATTTTTACAGGCGACTTGTCTCAAGAGACAAAAATGGTAGTAGGTTACGAGCGACATGTCATCCAAAAAAAAATAATTATTAACTCATCTTCATTCCCAGTGCACTACATTTTTGCGTCAAATTTAACGAGCTGAGAGCTGATGATGCGCACACACACACATGCATCTTTTCACGCACAGCAGTAATTTCACGATCTCTAGAGACGGGGAACGACTCTATTGACGAATATTCACATGTAGCGCTCTAATATGCCAGGCTTCTCTCAAGACAGTGCTAATGATTTGGATAATGACCAGTAAGAAGTGTTTGCTGGGTCTCGTTCAAAATAATATTATTTTTTTCTCTTCATCACCACCTATTCTTCACGATAAATCATTCATAATGTGTAATGTGCTTTTTTAAACAAATGAAATATTAATATCCTTGTATCAAGCTAAGCTGAACTATTTTTTACAAATATTTTTTTACAAACTCATGTCTACCCCTTGTTAGCTATTTTTTTTGCTCAAGTTGTTACACTTCTTGGCGTAATCCAAACTCAAAATATGATCGTTAAATCCCACGTTAAAAGAACAGAGTTCAGTAGTAATCCGCATTATAATGGCCTCACCACGTTTGCTGCAGACGGATCCCGAACACTTATGAAAAACTCGTGGCGTACAAGCTAACATGCATGTATGAAAATTGCTGTTCTCAGCTTTTTTAAAGCATAACGGAATTTCATCTCCCTCTCCTTTTCTACCGCCTGAAAATGACTCAGATGTAATGCGTGGATTGTGGAAGAGAAACGAGGTTATTATGTGTCTTCACAAATATTTGATGCAGGCACCAACCCCATACATTATTTTTTTTCGGAGGAGGAGGAGGACAGGTAGTGCAAAAAAAGGGTACCGCTGGCAATTTTAAGAAAATAGTAAAATAAAAGTTTTTCTTCGATGATAACTTGCTTAGCGAAGGAGTTTTGGGGCATAGGTATAATAGCTTGTCATAGAAAGAAATATCTCCTTTTAGTGAAGTCTGCTCTGGATAGTTATTGTACAACAGAAAATTCAGGTTGAAGATGACAATGACAATTATGACATGGCTGAAACAACTTTTTAAATTTTAAAACGCGTGCTCATCCCCATTTTGTAGCTGTTTCTTATGTAGACCATCATCCTCATCTTTCATCGTCATCACTCAATAGGCGGGTTGCATTCATGAAGTGTGCATGAGTTTGGCTCATTTAAATTTTCAAATTTCACGTGGCTGTAATAAAAGCACTTTAGACAAAAAGCTAACATGTAAGCACTCGTAAAAACAAAGCTGAAAAGTGTGTTGAGGAGTAGGACTGTTATCTGCCAGATTTTTTTTTGCGTTTCACACTCCCATTTTATTCGCTACATTTGCTCGGTTCTGCATTTTATACCAATTGTAATGAGTGCTGGTGTGAAGGATTGTAAAGTTTTTAGTCGAAAGAAAATTTGATTTGGTTTTGTGCAGAAATGGGTCGAAATTGTTCATCGCATAGATAATAGGTAGCAAAATGATGAATTAGTTGAAATTTCTGAGCAAACTGCGTGTGCAGAAATAAAGAAGTAACTATAAAATTACGGAAGCACAGCTGAGGTGCATTCGTAAAAAATATTCAGTTTCATCTGCTCGGCGCACAGTCGCAAGTCTTTTTGTTTTCTCTCAGTTTTGTTGTCAGTTGTTGGAATGCTCTTCGTTAAAAAAGTCCATAAACGCAAAAGTACCGTTCTAGCCTTGTCATCTACCATCACGTCATCAGTCACTATAGTTTCATGTGCTAACAAAGGAGAGCTTGATTTGAGCACTCCATTTGATATAATCTTTGTCGACATAGCATCAGGCGCTCTTTAACAGTAACAATCAATCGCTTTTAATGCGCTCCTCTTAGAGAGGAAAACAAAGGCTAAAGAAAAAAAACTAAAGAGCTTTACTAATGGTCAACCTAGATTGGTTCTATTGTCTCGTCGTCAACAACTCGCAAGACCTCCCTTTAGCAGCTCACTTTAATCGTCGTTTTTCATTTGTTAACAAGACTTTTAATATGGAAATGCACATGTTCTAGATTTAAATGGCTTTTCAGGAATAAATTTATAAATGGCTGCTAGACGAGGAGGAATAAAAATAGCAGTAACAAATTAATTTTTCACATTAAACCTTTCTAAATTTTTTTTCTTTTGCTCCTTGCGTAAAAACAGTGAGGGGAAGTGGGATAGCGTGCGTGTTACTAGAATTGCCTAATTAAAAAGAGATTTTAATGTTGAAAAAAGAAATAAATTGCCTTCTGCGTAATAACAATAAAGCGCAATAATAATCATACTAGAACTTGCTCTTTTGTGGTGTTTGATGCGTGATATTCTGAGCTGTTTTCATATTGCTATTATAATCCTCACTGTGAATTATGATGATGGGATGACGATGACTGTAATGAACATTATTTCAACTCTAATTCTTGCAGCTTCTTATGCTACAATTATTACAATGAAGTAATAATGCGTTTAAGCTTCCTTGGGTATGTAGGATCTTTGACGGTAATAATTTTAGTAAGTTTTAGTGCGCCCTTTTGCAGAGATTCATCTTGATGATACACTCATCGCATCGCGGTAAGTAGAGTAGACTGAAAATGGAGGTGGTCAGCACTCCAATATAAAACAGTGAACTATGCCAAGTGAAATATAGTCAAAATTGTAGGACTATCACAGTTTAACTTGTCAGCTATTTTTAGTGCAGCAGAGGAGGAACCCTTTCGCTTGGTTTGTTATCTTGAACTAATCCGCATTTAAACTTGTTTCCCTTTCGTTCCTTTAATTTTTGTATATGCGCGTGCTCAACGATAATTCCTTTTTTATTTTTAGTCGCCGTAATACATAATGAAGCAATTCATATCACAATTTATTTTGTAAATATGGTGTGATGTTTGTTTATTTGTGCGTGAGCACACAGCAGAAAAAAATTGCGAAAATTTAGAGGGACTTACACAGACACACACACACGCGCTTTCGCTTGATTTATTACGCGATCTGCACATTTCATTGTTTGCTGTTTCCCTGTTTCTGGTTGTAAACTTGCAAAAGTAATTTAAGCCATTGAAGATTCATATCGCATCAATCAGTCGCAATCAATCAATCAGCATTTATTTAGCTTTTCCACTTTGCACCACGTAAGCCAGCAGCGTTTCATCAGCAGCACACTGTCCCTCCTTTGTTTTCCTAGCATGTGCGATTTCATCTACCTGTCTGGGTGCTACCGAGCCGTGTACGGAATAATCAGCTTTTGTTTCACAAATCCGTTTGTGAAACGATTTCACGCAAACAGCGGAATGGTAATGGCAATTCACATTTAATTCACACACAAAAATGAGGAAACGCGCTAAACATTGAAAATAACTTTTTATTTATTCTTACGCCTTTTTAAAAAGAAAAAAATAAAATTCCAATTTTTAAACTGAGCAGATTATATTATATCTATCCAAGTTTTTCTCAACTGAACAATTACATCCTGTTTCCTATCGTATATTCTACGCTGCTGTGGTACACACGAAGATGTTGAATTTTTAAGCAGCACTTACTTGAACGTCCGCTTTTCCACAACGAGCAAGATAAACACCTCCAACCCAAATTTGGAAATATCCATAAAGTGTTGCATCAAATAATTCTCTATTTTCACATCATCATCATCATCTCTCTCCTTTTCACAATTTAGCTTTGACTTACGACATGACATTATTCCCTTCTTTGCTTGAGTATATGAAGGCAAGCAAAAAAAAACTAATCTTCAGTGGCGTCGTTGTCAGCAACATTCAAATGCGGATTGTGGGCGGGGTGGAAAAATAAGCGAAAGAGATGAACCATGTAGAATGGGTCTGAAGGGTGAAGAATGATGAATGATGACTATGAAGGGAGAAAGAGAGAAAGGGGAGAGCGTCGACATAGTCATGTAATCATCGTTTTCATTAATTTTTTTACCATATTCTCTCGACCAGCATTACCATAACAACAATACGGGAAATGACTGACACCACCACCTCGCTACTAACAACAGTCGATTCAGGAACTGAGCTGAAGTGGGTTTTTTATGTGACAGTGGTGGTGGCAAGATGTATTTTGTGAGTGTATTATGCCTTGCGTCGGTTTTTTGTTTGAACTTCTCTTTTTTGGACACGAGAACGCTCCAATTCTGCATGCTCAAAGATGGCCATCAGGCGTGAGTTTTGTGTCGAGACATGTGTAAAAAAAACTAAACGAAGTATAGTTGTCCATAGAAAATATCGAACTTGTGTTTGCGGGAGACTCTCTTTATTAGAAATCATTTGTATATTTTAGCAGGCACTTGTTGAAACTGCTCTCGAGGCAATTCACTTTATGGAAAAGCTTCACCAAACGCAATCAACCACAAAAAGCTCTTTTATTAGAATGAAAAGCCTGGCACATTTTTACTCCTTTTCCCTTTGGTACAGGTGTGATTCCAACGATGATTGCAATAACAGTTACATTCATTATTCATTAGCATTTGCTATGCAGATTAAATTTAAATGGAAATCGGAATATTTTACACGTGCCCAAAGCTGTTTTCTCTTCCTCCCACCCGCCCATTCCTGCAGTTGCACCTCCAGTGCATTTATCTGGTGGCGTACAAATTGGTGAGGTTATAGCTCTATCGTACTAGTCAAAATTGAAAAATAAAATGATAAAATGGAAAATAACAAATCAGCGTAGCCAAAATTCACAATGAATAAATAAAATAATAGCGTCTGTGACATTTGCATGATCTTATTCATTCCATCCGTCTGTCCACTCACTCGGGATTGTGCTTTTTTATGGCTTGATCATGAAAAAGTTCTGCAGCAGCAGTATGCTAATAAATTTTCCGAATTTTTTTATCATTATCTCTGCAATCTTGATTGTAAAAGATAAATTCAGCCTCTGCGAGAGAATCCCTCTCATCCTCGACACACAAAAAAACAAGAGTATTTGGTTACGTGTCCGGGCTACCTGCGCAATATGGAAACTCCCCAAAAGTTTTAATAGCTGAGCATCCTTTTTCCTCTCTAGTTTTTACGATTCATCCTCATTTTAGTGATATTCAAAACAAACGAGTGAATCGGATCCACAAATCACAGTCCTGTTTAGGAATGAATCACGACCACTTGAAAAAGTGATGACTAGGCAGGATTTGACAAAGGTATATGCTCAAGCGTTTCGAAAGCTCCTTGAGGAGAGTGAAAAATATTTTTGCCTCATTTTCCTTCATAGATTTCTTAAGCCATAGGGGACAGTACACGACGGGTGGACGTCACAGTTATAAGATTGAAAAATAATAAAGGTACGTGCTTGAACGTCTTCAATAAGATATGACATCAACTCTACATTATCGTAAAGAGATGAGATGAAACGGTCAACGCCATGATGTAATTCTTCTCACAGTTGTCGATTCTTCTTGCAGTAGTGCCCACTTTTGCATGCGCAGAGAAAAGATGCGAAAGGAAAGCAAAGTTTGAAAACAAAAAATATTTTATGAAAAAAAATTAAATTACTGCGATAAATTGTAAATGGGGGAGCATAAAAAAGCTGTTAATTTCCCGAGGGTTAATAAGTTTCACCTTTTTCCTCATTTCAAGAAATAGAAGCGATGCGAACTTGGATTCTATGTCACTTTAAAGCAGCAGCGTTATCAGTCAAATCAGGAAGTGGAGAATTTACGAATTGCCATGAAATGTGGAATTTTAGAAATGAAGACAACATGACAACGTCCAGTCATGATCTTGCGGCGCTCACTGAAAGGTGAGCGAGTTGAAAAGCACGGTTTGATTTGCTGATATGTATTATCATATACCGTGGATGATGATTACAATAATTGAAAGATGAAAGGAATCGGTGATATGCACAGATTTCCGTCGTCTGTCTTTCATTTATGATTAATAATCTTTTTCTAAGTAGTGCTCATAGTTTCATCACAAGTATCATCTTTTTTTGGTGAGCACGCAATCTGATAGTATTTTCTCATTTGAGTGTGCTCCTTTTTACTGCTAACCTTTTCATTTGATTAGACAATGTGAATTTCATGAACGTAAATATACGTTAGCACCTCGCAATTTTCCGTGATTCGTGTCTCTTTATTTATCTTTTGCGTGAGTCAATTTTAAAGCAGGTCGCCAAGAAAATAACTTTGTGTAAGTTTTTTTTGGAAGGAGACGACAACGGAAATTTATTTTATAGCGCTCAAAAATTTATCGATAGCTAATCTCCCAGCTTGAGGCAGGGAAACCAGAAAACGGTACATAAAAACTTGCAACGTTAATGCTTCAGCTAAATAGATAGCAGTGCGCATCATCAGTTAAAACCTTAAAGCCACAGCAGCAACATCCAGCTCAATCCTTCAGCTTCTTGCCACTTTTGCCACCACCATTACCATATAGCACTCGTAATAGAAGAGCTCGACCAGTGCAACTTTTTTTTTCTTCTCAGAGAGCAAAAAAAATTGTTCAGAAAATCCCAGCCACAAGAAAAAAAACTGCTCATGGTGTAATAGAAACACTGTCCTCTCATTTTTAGTACAACTTTCTTCTAAAAATTTTCTCGCAATTAACCTTACACATAGCTCATTACAACAATGATGATTACCTTTTTCTAGAACGTTTAGGAGAATCAAGTCCTTTCTGCAGGCCTTAAGTAGAGAGGAGTATAGTAGAGCTGCCGATTTTTTACACAATGAGTGGGCAGATAATGTACGTCATGCTTATTAAAATGAGGAGTTCTCAATAGAGAAACTAAATGATTTATGAGATATATTTAAGCGATATAATACCAGAATCTGTAGTTCATGATTGTACAAAAGGTGGTAGAAGTATTATTTATTAATGTTCTAAATTCTAAACGATATATTTTTTGTGGTGAAGTTTTTTTTTAAAAAAAAGGTTTTCCTATCTGCTTGAAGTTGATGCATGAAAGAAAGTGGAGAGTGAGAATTATGCAGACCGTTGTTGGTTGTGGCTATAAAGGAGTAGAATATAGCGAATAAACTTGGCTAGTGCTCCTAAAGGCATACACTATGTACTGCTGACTTGCAAAATTAACGTCGTCCAAAAAAAATCACGGAGTATTTGTCAGTTAGTATTATGTATAGAGTATTCCGCTAATTAAATTTGCTGCATTTTCTCTACTTCATGATGGGAATAGGTATATTTAGAGAGGTATTTGAGCAAGTCAATTGAAGATCATTAACGATAATTTATGTAACCACAGAAGGAAATTTCTAGGATTTCAATTGTATCAATAATCCTTATCATATCACCATAGACAGATTGTCAATCAAAATTCTGAGAGTTTGGGATTTTTGCCTTAATTGAATACAGTTTGCGCACTGAATAGGACTCACTATTGTGTGCAGGAGGAAATGAATACACTTTTTTTCAGTTTAAAGTAGGTAATAACCACGGCGTGAAGCCTGTCATCATATATCATCAGCGGGGATCTTGCGATAGACCAATTTCTAGCGAGTTTCAGCATAATGCTATGAAAAAGGGAGAGAGAGATATCGACTTAATAATAATTCTATTTATTTTTAAATAGCTTCAATGAGAGTAATGAAATTTTTTTTTCAATTCCCGATCTCCCGAAGAAGTTTTTTTTGTTATTGCCAGGGCAATAGAAAAAGTTGTAATAGTCCAAAAAGTGCAGAACAAGTAATTTTAGAAATGATTTGTGAGAAATGTGTGTGCATTGCCAAAAAG
>JAHZND010003813.1:0-11343 GCA_027744115.1 Acrocyrtus sp. NNG-2020 | reverse complement strand
ATCACAAGTTGACAACGCCACCCAGGAACGAGGCTGACCCCGAATTTTTCCGTGGTAGTGACAAACATCCACTTCCTTGTAAGTGGGTCGGTGAACGACACTTTCGTTGTCCTGCTGAGTCCGTTCAAAGTAGCCCTGAGGAATCAGGTCCCTGCAAGAAATATACATACGTAAAATCCACTCGCTAAAAAATATCATCCTTGTAAAAAAACTTCTTTTGTCGGATCCAATAAATCTCGGAAACCAGTATGATTTGCATTTTTTAATAGGTACGCATAATGGAGCTTCGTGTATTCACTCCCACGACCGCTGCGCTGGTACTTATAACCAGGCAAAAACTCATGGCATCGCTGTCATTAAACCGAAGAAAACTTTTTTTATGCTCCCATTTTACATAATATATTGTGACTGGTGGCTGGATGCTTAAGCATTCACGCAGACACTTAGGTATGACGGCGCAAACGTGAAAAAATATATCGAAATTCACTGTCAGGGAATACAGCATAAATACATCCGCAGAAATATGTGGTTTCAAAGTAGAAAACGAGAACAGGAGCGGCATTGTCCTCAGTTTAAAGGTTTAAAATATATTTCGTGGCTTTACCCTCCTTCTCATCCTTCACTTAACTACGGCAATAAAAAAAGCTGATGTTGTAATGACTGATGATTTTCTTCTATTGTGCAATTTCAGCGAGCAATTTTAACGAAAAGTTTACAAAAGCTTGAGATAAATGGGCGATCACTATTTATCCTTAAGTTTTCCTTTGCCAGATCTCTACAACGATTTTCTTCCGCGCAAAAAAAAATCTTCCTAAAAGCGCAAGCACGACCAATTTTTTTTATATGAGCTCCTCGTGTGAGCTGGATTTTGGGATGTGTATACAAAATAATACACGCACAGCGTTTGCTATTACTATTGCTAAAGAGTTTATTGCCCATTCTGCCAGCACCAATTGTCTTCCCTGCCACTTCTTCCCAAAAGTGGCATGTTATAATCTCGTCGCAGTAAAAAAATATATATCTCATCATCCTCCCATCTCATTCTCTCTGCCTTCCTAGTAGACTTGTAACCTCTTGTTTGTCTTTCTTTTGCTGTGATTGCATCATTACAAGAGAAGAGCTGAGTTAACTAAAGCAACACCAGCAAAAATACTGCGTTATCTATTCCCATTTTTTATGAGTTGTGGTTTGTGCTGGGATTGTGA
Source organism: Acrocyrtus sp. NNG-2020 (assembly GCA_027744115.1). Taxonomy (NCBI): domain Eukaryota; kingdom Metazoa; phylum Arthropoda; class Collembola; order Entomobryomorpha; family Entomobryidae; genus Acrocyrtus; species Acrocyrtus sp. NNG-2020. The sequence continues at coordinate 10,138 of JAHZND010003813.1, read as the reverse complement.
AGATGATCCGCTCTAAAATGAATTGTGTGTGGCAGTGAAGTCAAGGTCTGTGCTCTCTTGTTCTCCTGCTTCTTCCTATAACAACAGCCAAAGCCAAGCCGTCCACTAATAGTAAGATCTTGCTTTAGCTCTGCCCTCTTCCAAAATGAACGTGTCTTGTGAATGTGAAGGAAAAGGAAGGGTGAAAATTAAAAGCACTCTTGCAATCAGAGCAAGAGCTATTTATCGCTAGCTCTTGTAGTTTTCGAGATGGAGAGAGGCAGTCTGCTGCGACATCACGAGAGATTCGGTTTATCTAGATAACTTGGCTGTGCTATATCAGTCACTAATGACATTTCACAATTATTTTTTTTTTCAAATGTGACAGAGTCAGATAGTCAGATCATGTAACTAATTTTAAAAACGCATTTAAAAAGTATATGCCAGAGAGTTTTCTGTGAACTCCATTACCTGCTGGAGATATGGATTCAAAGGAAAACGATATGGGTTGAGCTGAATTATATATATTTTTTATCAGAGACAGTTTGTCGCTGAATCATCCTTTCTGGAGTCAAGCTGTCTTTCTTCATTATGGAATTTTACATCAGTTAGTCACTATCTTTTGCATGTTTATATTTTCCACGGAACAAAAAGATACGCATATGAAAAAAAGTACAAACAATTTGTCTAAATAGGGAAGAGAGCAATAATATTCATACGTAAATGTTTGAGCAAGTGCTTTATTTGGCAGTAAAACTAAAATAAATATAAGCACGCCAACAACTGAAACGCAGTTTGCACTTGTCTTGCCTTTGTTAATGACGAAAGGAGAATTTAGCGTTTATAGTTTGAAGTACTGTAAAATGGTGACACTGTTTATGAAAAATGAAAACAATTTCCCATTTTCACGCCCACTACCTCGTTCTGCTGTTGTAAGCAGATGCAGGCATAAATTTGATCCTTTTTATAAACGGTTTTATGTTTGCATGTCTAATACGTAATGTCCTCTAGAATTTCACTTTGTGGGTCAACTTATAAATCCTAAACAGTAAGCAGTATTCGTGATTTTGTAAAAAAATGGCCATGGAAGGATGAACCTTTTCATAATTGGGGCATTTTGCAAATCATCCGGTCTATAAACAGTTTAACCTATTTTCATTTTCAGTGTATATGCTAAAATAATTGAGCCACACTTTACCTGTTGAGCTGGAGATCTATGATATGCGGCTTTCCATCCAGAGCCAAGTTAACAGAAATTTTCTCGACGTTTTCATCCTCAGTCTGAAATAAACAATCACAATAATTTAGTTTATAATTCGGGAGTACATACTTATTATAATAATCTGCAATTAAACATAATCTTTTCCAGGCGAGTTTCTTGCTGGGTGGCAATTCCCATAATCTTCTTACAGCCACTCTAAGATTATTTCGTTATTTAATCCATTCTTTCTTAATCTCTCAATTTTTTTCTAATTTCTTAACTACAACAATAACAAATTGCATTAGTACTGCAAAATTAGTGTTTTCTTCATTATCTGATTTTTGAGTGGATTGATTAGCAATGTAAGTAACTTGGACGGGTGAGTGTTGAGTGCCTGAGTGCAGACCAGAGAGCCATAGATATTTACAACCATACATTAAAAATTGTACGACTGCTGGCAAAAGGGTTAGCGAAATCGGACTCATTATTATTGAATTCCCACCGTACTTGCTGGCATAACAGGTTCTTGGAAATTTCATCCGCATCATCAATCCATATCCGTAGAAAGTGTACTACTATAGGATCAACATTTTGATGGATGCTCGCTCACTCAGAAATCTCATACTTTACACCACTACTGTGAAAACGAAGTTAGCCTGAATCTATCACGTTCTCTAATAAAAAAAAGGCAACTGCAACTTGTTCCAGCATATTATGGATTTTTCGTAGTAATAAGGGCTTTTCAGGCAACTCTTACTCGTTTCATCTCAATCAACCAACTTGTTCTTGACACAACAAGCTCAAGTACATTTTTCACGCACCCAACCCAGAAACTTGTGAACAGGAGTGAGCCCAGTGAAATAAATTTTTTCTGGATCCTCTCCCCCTCCTCCTCCAAAAAAATCCTTCTCGTCTGTTTACGCATTAATTCAATCTCATTCAGCCAAATCGTAACAATAATAATCCGCCAAGCTAGTGAGTTTGTATTTATTCCAAAGAAGGATATAAAAATAAACAGAGTCAACCGTTCAATTTCACCCTATCAAGTAATGCGTCCAAATGGGCAGCTAAAATCTCCTTTTTCTCTCTGACAATTGCATGAGAACACTCTCAATTTTCATGGCTCATCGTTAAAATCAACGCTTGAAGTTCATCAGTAGGCAACTTATTTTCAAAAAAAAGTACTGGAGTACTATAGCGGTGAAGAAACTTTTGGTTTCGTGCAGTACATTTTTTTTCTGAAAATAAAATGGGTTGGCTGAATGGCATTACTGCCACTCGCTTTTCCTTTTTCTTTCGCACGACACCAGTAAAAATGTCTTATGGATTTTTCCAGTCCTAATTGCCTTAGTCTTCAATGCATTTGCAAGCTCAGCGCACACTTGCCAACGATCAAGCTGATTTAAGCTGGGCAGGCGTTTTTATTCTTTATCGTGACAGTAATATTCCGATTGTAGTATAATCCTCTCGCTCTCGCAGCTATATAGTAAAGGAAGACGAAATTGTGTCTGGGAGCGACGTGAGAAAAAACCTGGCTAAATGTTGCATTATGTAAAAAACTGAAACTCTACTCGCACTGGATGTAGAATGGCATAAAAAGGGTGTCTTAACAAACCCGAAGGAAAAAATGAACGGAAGGAAATGCTAAGTAAAAAATGATTAGGTTGCTGTTTCTCTGTTTCTCATAGTCAGAGCGAGAAATAAAAACTCGAAACCAGTCTGGAGCGTGGTTTGTGTGGTAGAACAAAGTGCACTGCACTATTCTCCTTCATTAAGCAATCTCACCAGATAAAAACAAAAAAAGCTTTCATTTCATGAGAGTTCAACAGCAATAGCAACAGCTAACAAAAGACTTTTGCTTTTTTTCTTAATAGCTGAATGCAACCGTTCATCATGCGAGCATTAGCAAACAAGTACTGCAGCACTTGCGGAGTGAAAGGAAAGAAGTATTTTTTTCCCCTTTACTAAAAATACGTTTTTACGTATTGGATTGCGTATTACTGTTGCATGCAATGCAAAAGTCATTTTGTGTGACACGAAAATGGAAAGCAATTAGAGATGTGTGAATGGAGGAGGGACGGATGGTAACATGCTTAGAAGATAAAAAGAGCAAAAAAAAATATTTCCAAATTGCGAGTTACCATCTGCAAATGTACTCATTATCTATGAACGAAACAGAGATGATAATTGTTTTAGAGTTGTTTCTTCACGTTTCTTGGCAAGCGTTCGTTGTCACTTCTCTCAATTTTCTTGATGATGGATGCCGTTTTCGATGTTCTTGGCTATAATTAAAAGCAATATCGTTATGCATGGCAGGTGAAACAGTGGCAGATTGAGATTAGTAGGTAGAGAACTGGCTTATCTTTTCTAGAGTTGGTTTATATCTCTTTTTCAGAGAAAATCAGTGCACGCTACATCAAAAGAAGCATATGACTTTGACTGGGACTTTCCCACGCTTTTTCTCCTCACCAACATAATTTTTTTCATTTTTTTCTGCGAGTCCGATTACTTTTTCTTACCATATAATTTTGAGATATGATATGGTTCTGACATAAAATTAACGAATTTGCTTGGCTTTTTCCAATACGCTGAGAAGGCGTTCAGAAAATTATATGAATTTCGTATAATTTTTTTGTATTCCTTATAAATAAGCGAAATCAGATAACTTACTGGATGCTTAGTGGATGAAATGGGAATTTCCCTTTTCTCCCGGTCTCGACGAGATCCATGAACGTTCACAACCGCCTCTCGATAGACTCGGGCTTGGACTCTGGCTGCATGCGAAAAATGTGGATGACTGGGCTCTCCACCTAAAAAGAGAACAAAAAGAATATTTAATTGATTAAATTAAATAATCGAAACAGTTAGCGATTGTTTTAAAACTTCTAACTGTAAATTCTTTTAAAGATTTTTCCGTTTTAATTGTGCAATTTAAGTAAAGAGCATTCAACTATTCGGTTTCGGTTTCTTGTAAAAGAATGATAAAGTTGAAGCTTGTGGGGAAATACAGTTTTAAATTGGGAATTTGTAGCAGACTTTTTGGGCAGTGCACGCACTTAAAAAATGATCAGCATTTTTTTCTCCTTAGAAATCGTAGGAAAAGGGTGAGTGGTAAAGTGTGAGGGAATGTTGAAATGCCAAATATGGAAGTGGAGCGGACTTGTTAGCTGCTCCCTTCAAAATTCATGCGAAAGACGTCTAGTCTGAATCCCTTTTTAGTCTGCGTCGTTGGCAGCACAGTTTATCCTAGCTCACGTCTAACATGTACATGTTCTATACTAGAATGTCAAACTAGATCCACCCTTTCTCCCGAGTTCGTGTACCTTCTTGTAACTTGAACCAAACTAGATACCGGAATCTCTCATTTCTCTAGAAACTATTTCTGCCGATTTCTTTTCTACTGCAGTAATTTAATTTTTCAGTTCAGGCTGAAGTAATCTTATCCTTTTGCGATTTCATTCCAGCATTCCATTTTTAATTTCCGACGCTTCGAACCCGGTTCATGTGCCTAATTAAGTGACTTCCTTAAATAAGACAAGATTTCGTATACAGCTCATTATTTTTTCACAATTTCCATCTTTTCTGGCTTTATTAGTTCTTCTTTTAAAACAGAGTTTTGTCATTTTATCCATATACTGAAGTAGGCATTCTAAGCTTACTGCTTACTCTACGGGAAAAAATGTTTAAAAATACTGCCTTAAATTTGTTTCTTAAAATATCCTGCCAACGCACTCTTGAATAAGTTAATTACTTATTGTACGGAAAGAGATGACTCAACGCAACAAATGTACTCATACGTTTTGGATAGGTTTTAGTTCCTACGAACATTTGCTACACTGCCTACTCATTGATCGAGTTTCTTCACTTTCACAAGCTCTCTGTAATCTCATAGCGATAGGAGGACAAAGGGCATGGAGTCAAGCAGTTAAAATTAACAACAAATCTCGTCTTGGTCTGTCCATAGTTTGACATCTCACATATCTCTGGCGTGCCAGGTCAAGATGAAGCCAAATGCCAGCACATCAAAAAAATCGTAAACTTTTTGTCTACTTTTTTTTCTTTAGTTTTGTTTAACTGCCGGAGACATGCTCCCATATTTTCCTTTTTGGAACAGTGAACCTGAATAAACAAAACTGTGCAGGATAAACACACTGCTTATGGCCTATCTTTAAAGTATTTTTTCTTCTTCAACCATTAAATTAAAAACATTAATATGAATTTATGACATTCCAAGACTGAGGACGAGGAAAGACCCTCTTTTCCAACTCCTAACCTACCATTCATTTGCTCATAACACGCAGGATTAACATGACAAGGCTAAATCAATATTACCTACAATCTACGGAGCTGGTTTCATAATCACAACAAAGCCGTATATCATTTCATGTGCTCACGCAACAAATTTTCCAGTCTTTTTACTGCATTCTAATTCTCCTTCAAAACATTTTTCTTAAGATGTCCACTCTTCTCAGTGGGCACTTTAATCTACCTCGCACGACAAGGAATTTCACATTCTTCTTGCTTAACATCTAATTGCAAAAAAACCATTTTTTATTTTGACAATGTGCTAGAAAGCGTATTCGATATGTTGATCTCGCACTCTCTATAGTAGTAATTTAGCACCAGCGACTGGTTCTTTTTTTTTTCGCAAAACTCTTTCCATTTTTTTCCTAGTTCGCCGTAATTTGAATTTATTGCCAATATAACTGATTGGGTCCTGTAGGGACACCGAGAGCTCTCTCGTTTTGGGGCAGACCGCAGGATTGCAAGATTAAAATCTTGCAGGCTTTGTGCGGGCACATACAATATTTTTGCCGCAGTACCTACCTCCAACTCCAACTTCCCATACGCAGCTTTTCCCCTTCTCCTCAAGAAGGACTAGAGGAGGATGTCGAAAATAAACTCGAAAAGTATCTCATACGTTTTCGAGTCTCAAGTAGGAAGCGGAATTTTTACGGTGAGTGTGTGTGTGTGTGGCATCCCATTACAATTTTCGAAATGCATTGTGCCTCTCTGCTCTGCCTTGATGCAGTCAAGTATTCACGCTGCGTAGCATATATAAAAAACGGCTCAAGATTGAGAATGAGACGGACACGCACCACTGCGTGAACAGTTGTTCCTTTAAAATAAGATTTAAAAAAAATCAACTCTCCTTAGCATTCACAGTCAATACTAACAGAAAGCTCCTTTGCACGTAGCAGAGTAGTTTTTTAAGTACTCAGTAGTCCTATATCAGATAGTCAATCGAAAAATTATCGCGGTGAGTGGTAACTGGTAAGACATCGTGCACTTATTTCATACCCAGCGTTATTTTTTTGCAGTTAGAGTCACAGCGCAAAAAAGCACTTTCAATTCTTTCAAAAATACATACATTTTCCACTCATTTTCTGTTACCGCAGTAAAGCACTCCTTTTTCCACATAAATGCTCCTTTCATGTAGGGAGGCTTATAGCCCATAAAAAATTTACTTTTTTTGTATATGTAACGGCAAAAATAGGTTTGAAGGATTGTTAAAATATTAAAATATTTTGAGAGAGCAAACCAGCACTTGATGTGCTCGCTCGTTATTCACAAATTTTTAGTAAGCTATTTTTAGACTGTAAGAGTGTCGTATGAGTAAAGCTGTAATGGGAATATTTATTGCTTCTTTTTTCATTCCATTGTTGATCGTGACGGTGACGGTGAGCAAGGAGCGGTAAAGGCAGAAAAACACTTGTTCAAAAAATATATAGTCGCTCCTAGTTAGATTTAGGGTATGACAACAATTGTCACTGCACGTTTTTCTGTCAGATATATTAAACAGCTTCATTTTGAGAGAGCAGCGGTGAAAAGCGTGGAAGAGGATGAAGATGAGGATGAGACCTTCCATCATGTGGTTTTCACTGCTCAAAATACTGGAACGACGCAAATCGCCTCATCAAATTCTTATCTGCTCACCTGAATACCTGAAAACTGTAAGGGGATCTGAAAAGGGACGAACGGAAGTGGTAGGAGCCGTAAGCGTATAACGTACGCATGTTATGAAGCATGACTAGGCAGAGCTCGTACGTGTGAATGTGAAGTAGCTTTGGGCTCTCGTTTACATACAACAAACGAACGGAAAGCATCAAAACTTTAACACGATAGTTTGACTACCTCTAACTGGGTTGAGCTAGGACGATGATGAATAATACAGAGATCCTATAAAATATTTTTAGAATGAAATGCCCACACAATCCTGTCATGGATCAGGATATGTCGTGAGCGGTGGAGCGCATTATATTGAAAACATAAAATGTGTCTAATTTAATTCCATTCGACCAACTTTTTACAAACGAATCTGAACTTAGTGAAAGAGTATGTATGGGAGCATTTCCGTTGCGGTTAAAATTCCGGGTATTTACTTGGCTTCTCTACAGTTTAAGGTGGTGGTGGTGGTAACAAAATGCTAAGTAAACAGAAAGGAAAGAGGATTTTGCTCGTGGTTTATCCAATCAAATTAAAAGGGGATGAGAATTTGTCACATTCCGGCATAATCCAAGCTATGTAATGCTTCCCTTGCATGTATCTTCCTTCTGCTGTATCTATTGCACAATAGGTTGCCTTCAATTGTTACTTGGTGAGTCACTGCAGTTGACTGTTTACTCATACTGGCAAGCCTCAGTTTTTTTTCACACTTTTCAGGATTTTGTCGGCTTTGCTGCTTCTTCCTCCAACTGAAAAATTTGCAAGCTCTAAAGCTGAAGTCCAAAAGTCCGCATTCATTTCATGTCAGCATTATTTCATGCAAAAAAGCGCAAATACTACAAAGACAAATTTTTCCCAGGAAATTTTTTACTTTGCTGGAGGATGTCCTGCGTGTACTTGTCAGCTAGAGCTTCATGACATGTCAGCTCTGCCGACATGAAAGGATTGCGGATTTACAGTACAACTGCGAAATTATTTCTTGGAACGTTCGCGAGTAAAGTATAAAAAATTCTGCGGAAGCGACCCACCGTTGTTCCCTGCCCGTATTGCGCTTATAGTAGATAGAGAGCGTAGTAAGAAAATACTTCTCTAATCCTGGGGGATTCTACCAGGAAAATTATGGCCTCTGTTTACTCTGCATAGACATTCATGTACGGGGAAACTTGCGTTAATGATGTTTTTCTAAACCCACCTAATTCTCATTCTGAGCTGGCTGCCCATCAAAACTCAATTTTGTAGCAGAATGAGTAAAGAATGAAAATAGCTTATGCCATCAACTTCCTCCATCTGTACTTTCCAAAACAATCCGACGGAATCCCTTCCATCAATCTCACGTGAAGCAATTTCGCTGAATTAATTGCACGGAAGAGAAGACCATTACTTTTTGCTCGCTCTTTTGCTCGCACACCCTCCATGCGTGGCACATACGCACTTTTCCAGGTCAATATTTGATTTTCACAGAGTCTAATCAGAAAGAACAGCGTAGATAATTCTTTTTAGTTTGCTCCAGAGCCAAATAAAAGCCTAATGAAGGTATACTCATTTCCATTCTCATGATTTTCTCCTTTTTTTATCATGCACGAGTTCAGGTTAACGCACTCCAACAATCTCTTTTTCCTTCACACTCGGCTGGAAGTGGATAGGTGGATATGATGGCTTTTATGGTGATGAAAATAAAACCGGGCTGAGATAGCTTTTGCTTTGGCTCCCAACGACGGAAGTCAAGTTGAATCCGCACAAGTGTCTCCGCTCTCGTAAACTGTGCTACACATGTTACATCCGCTTCGCTTTTCACTTTTATTTCATAACAGAGCTTATTCATATTCATTCATTTCCACACAGAGCAGCTTTTTTGTAGGTAGAAGCCAAGTGAAAACAAACCAGATTTCCTTTCTGCCTTTTCCATCCTACTCTTTCCTCTAAGAGAGTCTCCTCTTTCCTGTGAGTCAGATTTGCTGGAAAATTGCAAGGCTATTAAGCGCTACCCCGTTGCATACATGAGTGGTTAGGTAAGCAGACGTTAATCTGGATTAATGTTGACCAACTGGGAATTCACTCTTGCCTTCCTCTCCTATTTCTACTTCCAAAAAGGAGAAACGTGCCGTGCAGATGCCAGAAAATTAGAGGAAAAGACAGAAAAGCGTACCCCTTCGACACTTTTCTATTTCTGTAAATATTAAATTATGGCTTTTGGTTGGGAATCACGGCTGCTACTTTTCTGCTATATACATTTTGAGCAGTGCAGATGTTAGAAATCAGAACGGAAGGAAATCCACTCTTTACACGTAACGGGACAACACATTGCACACATTCCTTGAAGTGGGGAAGTATGCCCATGACTGTTTGGGTTTATCCTATCCGGTGTCATGAAAAACAAATAGATGTTTTAAATCACTTTCGACCTATGTGTGAATGTGAGGCTGTAAAAATGTCTGATTACGCTCATCTTCAATTTTCATCTTCACACAGATGAGAAATATATCTTGTCGGTTTGTGCTCATTTCAAACTTAATTTAATTTTCTCCTTCGTTTCAGATGGAAGCTAAATTGTATCGCTTTGCATACCTAAAATTTGATCGCTGTCGGTTAAAAAACTTTCTCTTTTTTTCAAGACTAGTCAGCATTCAATTCACCACATTTAATTACAAAAGGCAGACCTTTATTTAAAAAATTCGTAGAGAAAAACCAACATTCTCACGGATTTTTTTTTGTTATTAAAGTTTTTAATGTTTTTGCACAATTTACTCAACCGTTTTTACCGACAATGCCGCCTAGTGTCACGACCAAAGTTTATTTGGAGTGGAAGAGCGTTACTGCAGCGTAAAATAATAATCTTGCATGACATGTCAAAAAAATACAGCTTTCTTTGCTGCCGACCTCACAGAACACATCCTCATCATGTTTTTGGAGGGCTCCGTAGAAAAAAAATCATTGGCATAGAGTGCGTAAACGCAACAAAAATCCGACAGCGCTCGCTCACTCTTTCACAACAAAACTTGGAGTAATAAAAAT
>JAHZND010003812.1:0-15891 GCA_027744115.1 Acrocyrtus sp. NNG-2020 | reverse complement strand
TTCTTATATTTGATCTCTCAAAATTAAGCAGACTCGTCCTTTCCTTATTGCAATTTCTAGTAAGCGTTAGGTCATTATATGGAATCACCTTAGTTGTCCTGTTTCTTTGTTTAGGTGAAGGCTTAACAGGACGTGAACATTTTACTACTCAGCCAAGATCCAGAAAATCCGGTGGAAGGACCTGAATACCCACATTCGTGTCTGAAAGCGAATAGTGTGTTTGAAACAGACAGATCCCTTAATACTTTAACTATGAAACGTATCGTGACGGTTATGCGCTTCTTCATTATACTTTTTGTTGGATTTATTATCTTTCCAAGCCGACTTCCCTTCTTCGCGATATCCCTTTTTCTAAATATAGTAACTCTTCTGAATTTCCTTCTTCATTTAACACAGATGATTTATCACCTCGACTAGTCGGCGGTAAACTATCGGCATGATTTGCGGTACTTTTCGATCCCCGAGATTCAACTGATGAGCCGGTACTATTCCGACGTGCTCGTTCTTTTGAATCATGGTTGGCACTGCCAACTTGGCAGACTCATCTGCAGGCGCTTCTGGATTCTCTGCACTTTTTCCTCCTCCGACACCAGTAATTTCTCGTATTAGTACTCTACAAAAGATGACCGTCGAGTATAGTTTTGAAATCTTGAGGTTTATATTATGAATTTAATAAATGTCAGTTAAACGTTTCGTGTATAAAAGAGTACTTACTGCTTGAAGCATTTGGTTGGGCAGAACACCATATGACACTGTCTGCATACAGAAAATCCTTTCTTTTCTTCACATTGCAATTAACGTGCACCATTTGCATTTTGTGCAATGCAAGCATTCACAATGTTTTTGTTTTATCTGGATTGCTGTTGTCTCTTTGACTGAAGTTTTTAAGTCGCAATTAAATAATTAGATGCTATTTCCAATTGCCAAACCACAACTAAACTGCTGACTACAAGCAGAGTCAGCAGGTGAGTTCTGGAAGGATGAATTATGAACAATGCCGCGTGAAATCTGACACAGATTTCGATTTCTCACGTTGCCCCTATTCACCATTTATGCACCCCTAAGCACTTTTGAAAAAGTGCTTCGAGGATAAAGGGTTGTAAGGGTGAAGTGCATTTGGTTACTGTAGCAAATACGCGTTTCCATGCAAAAAAGCATGTAAAACTGTCATTTTTAAATTGACGATTTGGAACTGTTCCTCAAAAGAACCTTTTCTGGAAAAAACATATATTGTACACCATTAAATGTACTACCATATATGTTTTTTCTAAAAAAGGTTCTTTTGAGGAACGTCCTCATTTCCGAGCTCAAAAATCAGCCAAAATCGTGTATTAATTCTGATACGGTTCTTTTCACNTTTTTTCTAAAAAAGGTTCTTTTGAGGAACGTCCTCATTTCCGAGCTCAAAAATCAGCCAAAATCGTGTATTAATTCTGATACGGTTCTTTTCACTATTGTGCTACTCTGAAGAGGACTGTTACACAGTCGAAACGTCAGTTCGCATTAAATCTTAGTTAACAAATATCTCGTGAAACCCTATAAACTTATTTTACCTAGATATTAAGACTGTTTAGCTTACCATCAAGAATGACAGCTAGAGTCTCTATACTTTCATCTGCATTTGGTGCATTCTGATCCGATGAGCTGGTGTTGCTGAAAGGGAAAAATCTAGAAAAATTAGTTTCCCTGAACCTACTCCTGTTTTTTTCATACAGCTCATCAGCAAGTTCCCTATCCTTCGAACTAATTTCCAAAAATGGAGTATTTTTCAATGTACTCTCGTGGAAATAGAGAGCATTTCTATCTACAAGAAATCTTGCCATTTCCTTATCAATATTTTCTGCGTCCAAGCAGAAGTGTACGAGAAGTGGCGTTTGGGAAAGATTATCCACTTGATTGACATCAGCTCCGTACTCATCCACCAGGCATTTTATGACTTCCAGATTTCCACTCTTTTTGCATGCGAAATGTAGCGGACTTTGACCTTGGATGCCGTCTTCGGATGCTGTAATACCCACTTTGATCTTCCCACTTCCTCCGCCACACTCCATAAAGTGACGGACTAGCCTTACATTTCCGCTTTCGGACAAGTAGTGTAATGAACTTCTCCCAGTGTTAGTTACAGCATTCACATCTCCTCCTTCCTTAATTAACAGCTCGATTAACTGTGCACTGTGCTCCTGTTCACGGTCTGCGCTAGCTCTGCAAGCGTTATGTAACGGGGTAAAGCATCCCCAACTTTTTGCATTGACACTTGCCCCCATATGTATCAGCATTTTCGCCTTCTCCAAGCAACCCTGTGTCTCCTCAAGGCAAACAATGTGAAGCGGAGTTTGGAAATCGCTCAGCTTCAGATCGATTGAAATAGCTAGCTCTTTTATAATAAACGCTAGCATTTCCGGGGCACTCTGAACAATTACAGAGTGCATGAGTGCAGCATTGCCCACAATCTTCTCGATTGTGAGCTTGCACTTTTTGATCCCATTGTTTAATAAAACCTTTACAATGTCCATGTTTCCTCCACGAAAGGCTGGAAGCAAGGCATTATAGCCGTGCTTATCTGCAATGCTAATTTCCAATTTTTTTTCAACCATACAATCCACAATAGGGGGATATCCCTCTGCACAGGCTAAATGGAAAGGGGGCTCCACAAAAGCTGCATTGCCGGTAACATTTTTTCTATAATTTAGAAGTGTTCGACCCGTCAGAACTCCTACAATGGCAAGATAGTTGGAAATGTTTTTATAGTAAACATTTTTTCCCGGATTTGAGCTTTCTTTGTGGAAAAAGCTGGAATTCTGTTGCATTTTCATTTGCACGTAGGACTCCTGCTGAGAAGCCATTTGGGGATGATTACCAACGCGATCCACTGTGTTTACAGGAACCTCTTCACTTACGTCGTTGTAATATTTCACGATTTCCACTTCTCTTTTAATTTGGCGGTGCTGTGTCAGCAGTGCCGATGACAATGTCGCTTCACATCGAGGGGGTTGCGTCACTCGGAATTTGAGAGTCCATCCATTGTAAAATGCAAGGTGAAGAGGAAAATGTCCGTTCGAGTCCAATTTATTGATGCTCATTTTCATACGGATCGTTAAGTACTTAAGCGCATTTAGATTGCATCCGAGTACTGCTAAATGAACAGGATGAAACTTGTGAGCGTCCAACATTGAATAGCGCGTCAAGTGGGAGTCATCAAACTGTCCGTTTCCCTCATGCAACACGGAAAACATCATATGGATAAGCTCCAAATCGCCAAATAAAATTGCTAGAGAGAGGGAACACAGCTCAGCAAAATTTCCCAGGGGGTTGTCTTCGAAAGTCCCACTTTCTCCTTGCGGTTGAATAAAGCTCACTTCAACTTTCACTTTTCTCTGAATCAATCTCTTTAGTTCGAGTCTATTTGAAGGAGAAAATGATCTCAGGATTAGCTTTGCAATAGTCAGCTGCTGGTCAACAATAGCCAATTGTAGGACATTTCCTGTCGCATGGGCAGAGTCGTGAATAAGACTGTCCTGATGTGAAAGCTGGTACGTCTCAATTAAAAATTTTTGAATTTCTCCATACCACCAATGAACCAGAGTTGAGTTCATTCCCTCATACAACTGCTGACTGTACAAATTTCTAACCGGTTCACATTCATCAATGAAGAGCAAGTAGCGGAGAAAGAAGTCTTTCAGAACATTTATTGTTGGCTTTTTATGTGTGTAATAATCGGTAAGAATGTAGTAAGCGTAGGCCGGATGAACCAGTGTTAGCTCATCGCCCTCTGTTTTCGTAGCTAAACCAAACTCGAGTAACTTTTGCTCTACCAGCGAGTTTTGCCTGGTGAGTAATCCGTTGTAATTAATTTCTCCAAAGTCATCAGCCGACTTTCCACAATTTGTGTAGTTTTGCTGCAGAATCATTTGACAAGCGATTGCTACATGATTCCACATAATGTAATCTTTTCCCTCCTGTTTGGGTTTTGTTGGTTTGCGCTTTGAATGTGTAGGTGCTTCTTCCGTGCCCTCCATTTGAACGAGATCGTAATGCTCTTTTACACTTTTTACCAGTTCCGATAAAATTGTAAGTGAGGTTAAGTTTTCAATACTCAAATTTTTCTTCTTCCACTTTTCTAGAAAGTTTTGGAAATCCATCATTCTCTGGGGGACGGCAAGTAGTCCTTCAACATCTAGCTTTAACTCATTTTGAAAGTTCTCGCCGAGAATGATTTTGGACTCGTCAGCAACCCCACATACTTCCATATAAGAAAGGACATCTGTTTTTTTTAATAGGGCAATGTCAAAAGCAATCACGGAAAAGGCTTCTTCAACTTCCTCTTTCAGATGAGGCCTAGTGGTGATCCATACTCGAAAGCTCCATGTTGTCGAAGGGCCCAGCTCATTTTTCAAAAATGTGAGGAGTGCTTTCTCCATGCCTTTGTGCATATGATCTAACCCGTCCAGTAAGAGCTCTACTTTCCAGTCGTTCTTTTTACTATTAGTTCCGGGTTTTGAAGGAGAAAGCAGATAATGCAGAACATTTTTCTCAAGACCAGCTGTAATATTATAGTAGTTGCACAATAGGCGAAAAAACATTTCAAAGTCCAGCCGAAAGTTGGGGGACTTCCACAATTTAGTCATTAGCTGGCTAAACCGCTTCAAGTCCACAAAGCAGACTAAACGGGTACTGACATTTTCGATAAGTGCATGGCAGATATTTGTTAGCAATGTTGTCTTCCCACTGCCTGCTACTCCACTAACGCAGACGACATTAACGGGCAAATATTGGTTTTTTAGGTTTATGGTTTCATCAATCCACTTGTCTTCGCCATGATTAACTGGATCGCGGAAAACTTTGGAGATTGTTTTAATCCCAACTCCGTGAGTACGCACCCACATATAACCGACATCATACACGTCAATTCTGTGAATCGTCACTTTTTTCACTTTCTCCGTCAATTGTTCAAACTGCGTTTCTCTATAAAGTTTATCGTCCAGCTCAATAAAAGCATGTTGATTTTCTTCATAACTTTCACAAGATTTCAGCAATTGCAGGAGCTTATCATTTGCAAGCTTGCCCTCACCGCTTTCTTCAATTAGTTTACTCGCCTTTAAATAGGAATTTTCGAATCCGCTCTCAACGGGTTGATTAAGTAGCCAGCAGACCGCGAACATTTCCCGTGGCAGGTTTCCGCCACTTTTCTTTTTGGAATTTGTATTAATATGAATACGAAGCAAACTTCTCAACTCCTCCCATGAATAAGTTCCACTCCCCACTAAAATACTAGGATATTTAAGAGCTCTGGGAAGCATTCCTACTAAGCGTTCGGGCACTGTCACGCTCTGGAAAATAGTCACGCGCTCCTCGTCCAATTCATCTTCATGAGATCTATTTCCACTGGAACTTTCCACCGAAATTGACAACGCTTTCAAAATCTCTGCCCTTAGCTGGTCTACTGGAATAACTCTGTTCTGGAACGAAATCGATGATGTCGCCATGTTTGCCATGTCTCAGCTTTCGTCAAACTAAACTTTTTAACCACGTAAAACAAGTGTCGTGCATGTACTCAACAACTCAACATGCCCACTCAACAAGTAGAATGATAATGTGCTTACAAAAAACTGTTCCGATAACGAATTTCGGCAGCAGCAGCACAACAGATTCGAGAACGAGACAAGATTTTTATCGAGGGCGAGGAGGGTGCAATACTGGGCTACTGTTTATTGAATGGCAATGGCAATAGCTGCCACACAATGAGCTGCTTTCTTGTCGTATAGTCTATGAACAAGCGCTTTTTAACTTCGTTGTCTAATGGAAATTACGCCGCCCACCAACTCACTCAATCTGTAATTTTGAACCTGCACCTCGCACTAGTACCCATCTGAAACTACGTGTAGCTTTCTCAGCAACCATCATATCCGACTAACTTCATTACATGCTTTTCAAATTTATGAAATTATTTTGCTCCATTGACGAAAAACGTTTTTCGAGTTTCATACATCAGCAAAAGATTCGTGTAAAAGCTACAACGACAGCTAAAAGAGCTATTTGCTATTTGACTTTTTCAGACTTTATAACGTAAAAAGGAAATGGGTTCATTAAAGTTCCTTTTTGATCAACTAATTTAGTTACGCAAATAGAACAGAAAACGAATTTGGCTTTTTGATTTCATTAAGTCGACAGTCGATGCTTGCTAAAAGTCTCCAAATATTGAATCAGTTCAGGAACATGTAAAAAAACAAGATTGTCAAAGACCCTAGCTCCGGAAAAGCGAATAGTGTTTCCTCGAAGTCCAATTTTTGGTTTTTTACGCTTATCTAATAAGCAAAGATGCATGAAAATGAAAGACCACCTTATGAGGGGCTGTGCTGTGTGCGTTGAGTAATGAGCAAAGCAGAAATCTGAGCGAGCACACACTCCCTATATCGAAATATGAAGAAGGAAATGTAAATATGCATTAGAATACCTTGTTGATAGCAGAGCGACTTTATTAACATGGTTTCTTGGAAAATGTTGGAAAAGATAAGAGGAAAAAAATATACGCACGGTTGGAATACTTGGAATAATAGCAAACAACCAAGGCTAATTCTTCTGTTTAAAACTGACGTTGAATGCATAAGCATGGCTACCTTTACATGTTAAAAATGTGGACACTCAAAAAGCCTGTTGAGTAACTTTGAAATTACAAAATTTGGAGCTAGATATCACCACGAAATAAAGAGTTTTAAAGCTGCCATTTTTACTGCATGAACATATTTAATTGGCTTTAGGAGACATTAAAACCACTAAACATTTGGTAGAATGATGTAATGAGCTCTTCTGATATGAAATGCAGCTAAAGTTTTATGTAAGGAATCTCCGAGCGAGTACAATATTTATTAGGCTCAGTTTTTCGGTCGTTGCTAAAATATATGTACTAATAGTAAAAATGGAAAAATACGTATATGAGATTAAGACAGGCTTATCGCTTGAATGTCTTTACAAAACGCTTTTTTACAACACTTGGTGGAATAATATTACGCAGCTATATTGCTGTAGCAGCTTAAGTGTCCCCTTTATAGATCTGTAGATGCTCGCCTTCGATTTGTAAAGCAGGAGTGTCAACAGGCATTATTGAACGTAACGCGGCTACGCTTTCTCATGCATCGAAGTTAATTGCTTCTGGACTTTATGCTGTGCTGACAGAAGGTAGCAAACATTTTTATTATTTTTCATTTTTGTTTATCGCTTTCTGCAGAACATGAATGGAGGTTGTTGTGCGCTAAACTGAAATGCACTTACGAAATATTTTTGAAAGTGAAGCGACTAAAGGTTAAAACTGAAAGTGTTGTTTTTCAACGATGCATTTGTTGCACCAGGCTCAGGCTCATACCAGTAATGAGGTATTTAGTAATGTCTGAGTGTTTATGTGAAATAAAATAGCGTAAAATATTATCAGGTTGAATTTGCTCCTTGTCCATTGCATAGCATAAACACAAACAGTCTGGGTTTGAGTTTAAGGCACTAATAGCTTTTTTGTAAGATTTCACATGACATATAATTCCACATTAAGAGGGGTTGTAGTAGAATGGTCGATTTCATATAGCCTGCAAACTTAACTCAAATTTTTAATAAAAAATAATTTGGACTAGCAAATACTTTATTCATCCTGAATCTTACTTAAGGAGCTAACTGTGGGAAGTATTTAAAGCGATTTTAAAAATTCGAATTGGTAACGTATGTACGGGAAGTGTATTTAACAATGATTCATTTATAAACAGAACAGAAGATTAAAAATCAGTTTGCCTTTCACATGACCAGCTTGCGCCTTTTGCC
Organism: Acrocyrtus sp. NNG-2020; assembly: GCA_027744115.1. NCBI lineage: Eukaryota > Metazoa > Arthropoda > Collembola > Entomobryomorpha > Entomobryidae > Acrocyrtus > Acrocyrtus sp. NNG-2020. Next base: position 8,091 of record JAHZND010003812.1, on the reverse strand, counting down.
TGATGTCAAATGTCATTTAATTTTTTAGAGATTTTATTTTTAAACATCACATTTCACAGTCACACACACATAATAAAATCTTGGTCGTAACCACATTTTTACGATGCAAAGGGTACATGTATATACCTAAGTATAATTTCTATCGATGATAACGTATATTTTGACAAGGATACTTTTAAGCGTATTGAAATTCTAACGTTGAGTTAACATAAATATTTTTGCAAATATATTTTTTATGGGACATGACACTTGCCATATCCCTCTGTTGCTTCCTCTGTTTGTTCATAATAAATGGGATTTCTTTTCGAGTTTACTCTGAAGAATAAATGGTATATACACATGGGGACCAGCCCTACATTCAGCTTTCGGATAATGTCTTAAGTATTCTTCAATTTACGTATTTTATATACATTTATAGATTCACGAATTTGTAGACAGCAAATAATAAAGCATCTCGTTAAGTGTGCACATCTCTCTATCCGATATAGGTACCTTACTAGAAAGCAGAATATATCTTTTAGCCCACATATAAATCTTCCCTTAAGTAGTTCGGTTTTACCTATAGACATTAGTCTTTGTAGATCTCTATCTTTGTGGACCTTTGCAAAAAAGGTTACGTCGCTGCTACATTTTAGCTAATCTGGTAGCATTACTGTTTATACTTTTACTTTGTTGTCCAACTGGATCTTGTGCAAATAAGTGTAGTTGCAAACTAAAATAATGATTCTTAACAAACGTTATAGACCCAAAGTTACAATAAGTAATATCAGGTTTCACATATATCCAATACGAGCTGGCATTTGTGTTGGCGCTAAAAGATTTTTCTAGCTCTTGCGGTTTGGTTTAGCTACAAACTGAGACCAATGATGGTAATATCGTTGCCTGCAAAATGACTAGTTTCTCGGTAGGTTTAGTAAATAGTTGGCAGGTAATGCATAGGTTAGGTATAGTAATGACAGGTAACAAATTTCCCTGTATTTTTGTAATTTAAAAGTGAACCCTGAAAAAGTGAAAAATCAATATACCTACTTCATGATCATGACGGTGCAATACGGTTGGTAGCCCAGTTTGAGAGCAACCTATTAAATAATTAATATTTGACAAAAAATTATTCAATAATGGTATAAGCTTCCTAATCAAATAGGCATGCAAAAATCACTACAGCCCTTTCAACAAATCCTGCCTTGTACGGTACATTGTTTCTCCCCAACTCATCGTGGCTACTCGTAGATTGGGATAATCTCAAGCTGTGTGGCCCATCTGTACCAGCATTCGTTTCCCTAACAGGACTAGACAGTACAGAAGGACTTGCTGTGGTGCATCTGCTTCCACGGCTAACACTTCCATTTTCGCCACATAGCAAACAGCACCTCATTTTCTTTAATCGTGCCACCCATTTCCAATCAGAGCTACCATTTCCTCCACTGCCACCAACATTCCGACTATTACCATTTCCCTTCTCACCCGGTGCTCTTCTAGGGCGCAACATATTTCCTAAATGAATTCGTAAAGACTTTGATGTTGGAATTCCCAAATTTTGGATTCTTTTATAAGGGGAAGAGTCGGGAGTTGATGGTACAGTCAAGAAATTCTCTGGACCGATTTGAATCACGTGTGTTAGCGTTTCAATTTCTTCTCTTGATAGGAGATTAGACTGGGCTGGACCAGCAAGAAAGTCAGAACAATTCATTCTTAGGTATCGGGGCAGATAGAGGAGATCTTGAAGGACGTCCCGTTTTGAATCTCGCGTTAGTGGAAGATGTCTCCTTTTGCACTCTTTATCAGCCCACCTATAAAAACGATTTAATTTAATTTTAATTTTTCTATCATCATTTGATGAGCTTAATTAGATAAATTTACATAACATTTTTCCTACCTGGCCACAGCTGTAAACACCAAACTTTCCTCGACATTTAAAGTATCTCGAGACATTATATGATGAATTGTGGCATAGTCCAAATCTTCAATTTCCTCAGACTGCAACACGACCTCTGCGTTCCTATCAATGAAATCTAAGCAGTTGTACACCAGCCACGCACAGTCTAGCTCGATATTCAGCTCAGAATTTGCTTCCGACAAGCGTCTTTGTAGCTGTTGGGGGAATGTGACACAGTCTCCAGTCTTCCCAGCAGAGCATTCTCGATGCAGATTGTCCAGATTCTCAAAGTCTCCACAAAGTATTGCCACATTGGCTGTTACGAGGAGAACGTTTTCTTCTGAAATCAGAGAAATTAGGTGGTTGACACATTTACGGACGAGACCGGCACACTGATATTTGTGGGACGCCTTTAGCGTTTCGATTGTGGTCTCTGCTGACTGCAATACGACCGGAATATCGTAGACGTGCCTGTAAATTAAAAATTATTTTTTATGTTATAAGCTTCATTCTATGCAAAAAGATTTTTTCTAAAGCTAATTATTTGATTTCCGATTACTTCATAAGATTGTCAAAAGCCTTTCCATCCAGATCTGGCACGGGGATTTGCTCAGGCATTAAATCGGTAGTGCCATCCCCCGTCACTCCATTATTACTGTTTTCGTTCTTCGGCTGACAGAAAAAGTTGGAAGAAAACATAGCATTAAAGACTGGCGTAGCATTTTTGAGGATGTGGCTATGTGCTGGGATGCGAAGGCAATTATCTTTCGAGTGACCAACGAGAAATACCACGTCACATCCAATTTCCGATCCATAATGGTGTTCTAACAGCTCCAAAGTTGGGGCGCTTGGATTAGCGTTTGCTGGACTTGCATTTGTACTAGGTCTCATCCTTGGGCGAGGTATGATAGTGAGATGGCTTTAATTGGATTACTGTACTTCTGATTTATGTATCCGATGATATCACAGATAAATATTTCAAGGTTTTTGCGTTCTAGCAGAAGTTTAATAAATTATTTGAATTGCTCTTCCTTTTCTGTGCTTTTTGTGGGTAGATCCATAATCCTGCCTATTCCTGCAAATGCATAAAATACAGAAAATTTTATTCATACTTGAATATTACTTCATTCCAACATTACAGCAACTCAGATTCTTTCATGAATTATGGAAAGTTTCCCTCCCACATTCCAGAGATAAGATGGAAAAGGAAGATGATGGGTATGATACTGCTAGAATGAAGTAGATCCATTTTTTGTGCATATTTGAATGACATGTTTCCTTTACCGATGTATATTCGGTAGCTTTTTTGGAATGAAACTATCCACGGATTTCTATTTTTATCTGGCTTACACTTATTCAAAAATCATGTAGCTTCGATGAAAAGTAGCGAGCGAATTCACACAACTCTTACTAAATTCGCTTGCTGAAGATGAAGGTGGAGTAAACATTACGTGCTCAGGAATGGGGATGCTACTGTGTAAATATTAAAAGTGATATTAAAATGAAAACTATTATTGATTTGCTGCATTGCGCCAAAATGTGCCGAAAAACCGGTAGAGCAATTCTACTAATTAATTTGATTATCGCTTTTTACAGCTGTGTATAATGTATCGTCTGGTTTGCCAACCTATTTGCCATATTGCCATATGAGAGGCTCTTCTTCAAATTAGAGCAAATATGTAGTCAGCGTAGATACCTAAAGATTTCGCAATGTTGGGTATGGATGCTAAATTAGCAACGGATACTCTTTCCATGGTCCTCCAACGCTTAACAGGATTAGAGAATGACACAAATTTTTTCTGCACGACCTTAATACTTCTAAATGATAGAGTACGGAAAGTGGACAAAAATGTAACAATATGAGAACTTATCTATTTAATGTATCATACAATACCTTTGTATTGCACGTGTATGTCATATTGCATATTGTTGAATGATATTGTCCCCTTCCTGATTTTTGCTAACAATAATAAAATAAGTGTGAAATTTGCATTTGCAACTATAGGTCCCAATTCCATTCATCCACCTGGACAACCCACGGGGTTGGGTATTGTTTTTTTCTTTTAAAAAAGTAAAATTTGAGAGTCCCCTACCCTAGTCTCTTGGCAAATGCAAATTTATTTCTTTATATGATATCTTTTGACTTTTCAGTATGCATGAATTTGTTCTAAAAGTGATACGTACAACAAAGCACAGAAAAGAAGCTGAATTGAGTAGCATTTTATGCTATGAAAAAAGATGCTATGTTCTCTGCCAAAAAATAACCCTTTCAGTTTCATCCTCACATCTGCCAAAATGAGCAGTTGTCAACATTTAAAAAGCTACTGAAAGAGGTATGACAAGTACTATGATGCACTGCATATTAGTATACCAGGGGGAAAGACAAAAGGAAGCGAAAAAAGAAGGAGAGAATGATATAGTCACATCCTTCTTCCTTCCATCCTGTTCCATCTCCGTGATGTATACGTTCAAGAAAGATCACATATAAAAATTATCTTTTTTGGCAAAACAATACCAAGTAGCAAGGCGAAACAGCCTTTTTAACGAGCTACTAAAACGAGCTCTACTACAAGCTTTAGAACGCAATTCTATTGATCCAGCTCTCGCAGCTTTTCCGACAACACTTCTCCCCTGCGACTCTGTGAGCTACTCATATTGGAAAGTCCTACATTTTACTTATGCACACTGAAACTTTCTGTTTCTTCCCCTTTCTATGTGTAAAAAGTGGTTTTGTGTGCTGCTCTACTTTATGAGAACGATCAATGCACTGACTCAAATACAGCTGTATCCTTCCATTTTTTCTCCCAAACGCACGCAATGCAAGCCACATTTAGTAGGATATGACATGAGAAAAGTTCCCTTACTTCCATGCTAGAGCGAAAGAACTCTCACTATCTTTCCTCTTTACCAGCTTGCTGAGTCAGATCTCATACTTTTTTTACTTCCTCTTCTCCAAGAGAATCGTATAAGAGAGTCGGAGAGTGCTGGGTGGCTGTGGCTAAAAAATAATGAAGCATATGCTTTTATAATATATTTCATTATGGTATGATATTTTGTTGAGAATAGTTCTTCCAGTCGAATTCTTGTTTAGATTTAAAGTGATGAAAAGAATTTTGCTGTAGCACTCGCAATTAAAACGGAACCGTATGTCCAATAACCCCCGCAAATTTTCTCCGGATGATACATATCATACACGTGTATCTTTAAATAATGATATAAACTTTTCTTGGAATATTCTCTTAAAGAGTGGAGACTATATGGCCAAAATATGCATAAACTTGAAATTCAACCATTGCCTGAGCTGTGAGTGGCTGTTGGAAATAACTTACTTTTTTGCAATATGTATTTGCAAACTTTTTTTAATTGTACATATGCGAATATTGAGAATATATGTATGTATATATTATGTACTTTACCTTATTTATACGATTTTATGGATTATTCTTGAATATCAGTTGTTGAAAATTAGAACTCGGCTCTTTTATTTTTTAAACCTGACAATGAAAAGAATTCAAAGTGGGTCACGTTTCACTTTCACACACTTTCTGACCGTGCAACCTCCATCTCTAGAAAGAAAGGACGAAGAAAAGTCGTAAGGAATGCAACACGCGTATTCCTCGGTAACTGGAACGGGAATGACAAAAAAGTAGTGAAAAAAGTCCGAGTAAAGAAGCTGGTAAAAAGGGGTGCTTTGCACGAAGAATGCACTTGACTGTGGCTTTATACGGAAGTCCCGAGTGAATCCGAAGTAGGTGCCGTCGTGAAAAACTACAAAATATGTAAACTGTAAACGGGAAAGGACCAATGCACACCATAAAACCCATTTTTAGAGTTCTTTTGTTTAGCAAGCATGGCATACAAAGTTGATTTTTGGAATTTAAGCCTTATGTGGGTGAGTAAACAAAAAAACGCTACTAGAACCCCTACCTTGAACGAGATCAGAGAGGGTTATACTATGGAGAGAAGTGTAAGTATATATGAAAGGGAAACCAATTGCTCAGCGCAGAATGAGCTGTTTCCCCTTTTCTTGTTTTTTGTGTTCACTTTATAACACGTGCTTATGAAATTACATCTATATCGTGGATATTGCGAAAGTCACTGAGAGGGGAAGCCGACAAATAAAGGCAATGAAAAATACCAGAGAAAAATGCTTTGTTTGGGAACCTTTTTTACCAATTATTATGGCAGTAAAAATTAGGTTTGGTTTCTTTAAAATATTTTAGTTAAAATAATAAAAAACAACAAAACTGCTAGAAAAGGGTTTTTTTGCAATAAGGAAAGTATTACAGGCTGGTAACAATGTCCATCAAGGGATCACTGGCCATATCTCAGAGGTAAGAGCTAATGAAGGGTTGAAATAGGTTTTGGGTTGAGGTTGAGGGAAAACGGAATTCGCATTGAACGAGGTTAATGAACGAGAATAGTCGTAAAATTAGGTATGTACTTTTTATTTTTTCTTTCTTAGCCGAAAGCAGATCCAGTATTGCGTAAAAACGTACTTCTTCTGTCTCATTACGAGATTCTACCCTACCTATATAGCTTGTACGCCTCTGGAGCTCAATTCTGGTATATGCTCCAGCTCTCACATTAGTGACAAAATCAAGTTGCGATAGACGCTACTAGAAAATGCTTTATAAATTAGGCATGATATATCCAGAGTTCTAATAAATAATTTTATAAAGTGCACAATTTTCATTATAAACCAGAGAAAATTTAAGCTTTTTGATTGGTCCAATCAATATTGAAACTTACAGCTAGCTTAATCATTATATTTATAACAAATTTGATCAAATTTAAAGACATAAATGCGACATTTCGGCGGCGTCAAAGAATTATATTTTTCAAAATATAACTCTTAATATACTAGATAGGGTTTATGGTTAATAGTTCGTTGCAAGAAAGGCACAATAAGGTGGTTAGTAGTCAGCAGCACGTATGTGTTTGCAAAGTCTCAATGCTCTACACTGTACGCGCAGATGAAGTGTCATCAGTTCAAAATGAGATTGTGGCTCATCCTTTTTTTCATTTATCCCTAAACTTAGCACACAGATTCTCTAACCAACACAGTTTATGAAAATAAAATTAAATTTGTAAGTTGCCCCCGTGTGCAGCCACGCAGGCTCTTAGTCTGGCTCCCCAGTCGTCACTCGCGGCACGCGGGATATCCTGGGGGCAAACACTCCAAGCTCTCACTAAAAATTTTTTCAGAGCGTCAACGCTTATGTGAGAAGTAGAGGACGCTTTGGCCTCCAAGTTAGCCCAAATAGAATAGTCGTGCGGGTTAAGGTCTAGAGAGCAGGCACGTCACTCTTCCGTCGAGAGAAAGTCCGGAATTCTCTCGTGGAGCCACTTTTGCACAATTTTTGCTTTGTAACTGGGTGAAGAGTCTTGCTGAAATTTTCAATGTTCACCATTGAATAGTGTGCTTGACTAGAGGTCTAGGATCTCTACAAAATAATTTTTGGTGCCCACTTTAACTCCCTGTTGGACAAAGTGTAGGTCTGTCTTGCCGTTCCAGATTATGCCTCTTCAAAACATGACACTTCCGAGATAGTAAGTTCTGAGCACATGGCGCTCATTCTGAGGAATGTCTGAGACAGATCCAGCATAAACGCGGTAATTTTGCTTATAGAATGCTTCCTATACAGTAAAAATTTCCTCATCAGTGAAAAAAAACTTTTCCTACTTTCACCCGCGTGCCGGCGTAGCAGTACTCTGCTTCTTTGAAGCCTCAATTTGCTCCGCTCAACAGTTGGTAAGTGTAAGGTACTTGTTTTCAAAGTTATCAGCCCCAGGTCCAGTTTCAACACTCTTCAGATAGTGTCCTACGACATATTTATTTCCGGAGCGAGCTTTTGCTGTCATTTGCATGAATTTCTTTTTATTCTTTCCCTCGCCGCTTTCACCATTACTGGAGAGCACACTGAACGAGGACGACCTGAATCTTTTCGTTTCTGTACACTACCAGTCTCCTGGTAGTGTTTAATAAACCGAATAACGAGCTCCGGTCCGATCCCGTCGCATGAAAATTTTTTGAAAATTTCCCCATTTATCTCTCCATGACGTTGATGATGCAAAATTGCCTTTCTCCGTTTTTCACCCTTAGTTATTTTTTATAAGTAAAGAGTACTAAATCTGCTGATCAGTGTACCTATACTTTGAAACCTGCTCTTTCATATGACGGGTTGCTTACCTTATGACAACCACTCCGCTAA
>JAHZND010003811.1:0-12083 GCA_027744115.1 Acrocyrtus sp. NNG-2020 | reverse complement strand
CCCCATATCCAAATAATCCCCCAGGTAAAATAAAAAATTTCACGAATCCCCCAGGGGGAATAAATGAGCATATACGGTACTTTTACTTTAGGAATATGGTTGCTTCAGCAATTTATTAATTGTGTACGTACAAGAAGATTTATATGTATATGTTTAAAGATTTATTCACCATCAGTATGAAATAAGGTAGCTATTAAAAACCAACCTGTTGTTGCAATTTTTTATGCTTTCACTATGTCGAATAAATGCGAGGGTATACTGTTAAGTCTTGTAGGTGTTACTTTCAAGTGGGCAAAACTTATCACCGACTAACTTTGACGGTAAAAGATTATAGAGGCCAAGCCCAGACCACAATGAGACCGTAATTTCCGCCCTCGATTTGTATAAACAGTAGATTGGAATCTGTAAATGTTCAAATTCTAAAATAATCGTTGGGCTAAGTTTTGACGATTGGATCTATATTTGTTTTGTTTTCGACATGAATTTTAAAGTAAGGATTCCGATCCGAGGACTCGCGCCTAAATGATTGTTAAGGTCAGAGATATTGGGATAACGATAAGACAAAGGTGGTGTAATTAGTTAACGTTTTGAAAGTTTTCTAAGTAGTTGTACTTCTGAATATACATTAATAAACTATGTATGTAATATGTATTAATATGTTAAAAGTTTATGAAACTGGCTTTACCCTAAAGTAGGGATAAAGTATATTTCCGACGTACGCAAGCATATGCAAATACGTATCTATATTCGTTCGGCGTGGATCAGTTTCAGTACTTAGGTATGTGATGTGATTGATAATGTCCTTTATACTATATGAATATAATAGGCCCCTCTCCGTATTGCTGGGGAGAGAGGTGGATACCTTCAAGATCCAAGAAGAATTATTTCTATGCGTATACTATATCCAAAATGCAGATTCCTTTGCCCTACGCAAGATATCCGTGATGACCTCAGTAGAACTTTCATTTTGCTTTCTGTATTAAAATTATTAAATTAAATTGTTACATTCAGAATGTAGAAAGCACTAGTTTATATAGGTAGTGATGTAGTCTACAAAAACCGAGAATTTGCCGAGGTTTCTCTATTGACAATTACATACTGACTTATGTAAGTTTTTTTAGTTTTAAAATTTTGTCTACACTTGAAATAAACGAAATTTCGACTGTTAGAACAACAATCTGTTTTAAATTGTTTTATTTATTACGACATGCCACGTACATATTTTTCTTAAGTTTAAGATCAATTACAACAAAAATTTAACGCAAATGAATACCCACCCGGGAAAATAAGATTAAATTACGATATATAGAGTTGAAAATTCTGTATATAGCGAAGTGGACGAGTAGGTGTTTTTTATAGGTTCCAAAACTCATCAACGAATTGCAAGTTAAGTATGTAGTAGGTGTGTATGTATTGAGTAATCTCCTTATAAGAGACTTCATTAAAAAATTAACTGGTAGATTATTGGTACTAACATTAACACGAGGAAGGGCGAATATATGTATGACTTATGCTGACCTACAGTTACTGTCACAGTCTAACTAATACCATATATAAGTTTAAAAGAGGAAAACTGGACTGCGCAGAGAAAATGAAGTACAGGAAAACAATAAGTGAATAAATATCATCGTCATATCTCATATGCCATACAAGTTATCATTGTTCTTTTATTTAATTTTTACAAATTGTGAAAATCTTAACGAACCTGCTTTATTGGACCTAGTGCAAAATCCCAGGATCTTTTTACTATCAAATTCGGATCTACATCCCTGGTATTTTCTTGATGGTGATGAGTAACATTAGCATTATATCCCGGTGGATTTGCAATATCATTGGAGGAGCGTTGTCTGTCAAACAAAATCAAACCAATTTAAATCTAAAATTGTAATTTTACAAAAAATACTATCTAGAGCCAGCGTCAGGTCTTGAGATAAAATGCACAAAAGATTGTAATTTATGGTATTTATAAATCATAAATTTGAAATAAAGTGAATTTATAAATTACATACTTTATACTATAATCCAAGGACCACTTGAACTTCCTTGCGACAACTTTCGAACCTCCCATTGATCCTGTCATTTTCACGCTGTAGGTCTTTAACCGGAATTGTAAATGGTTATTTTGTTTACAAACTGCACATGCACAGCTGTTTTACCAACTCACCGATGACTAGAAACACCTGTTTCTCCTTTTCTCCTAAACAATTTTAATATCCTTTTCAGAGCTCACGTTAAATTCTACGAAAAATTGAGATGTGCTTGTACTCTGCAATATTTCCACTGACAGTTAAATCACAACTCAAAAATAATAGAAGGACCAGAGTCGCTTGATTTGATTAGGTTTCCTGGATTTGATTGAACTAGATTGAACAATGTTTACTACAGCCGAACTCGAACCCTTTCATTTTCATTTGCTTACTTTGCTGCTGCCAAGTTGCCAAAATACACATACTTGCTCGTATAGCAGGTTTGCGTTAGCTGCCGCTGCTCGCTGTATGTGTTTTATTTGCGATGGTCTATCTCGTAAGTAAGGGTAGGGTCAGTTTAGAACTTACAAGGGTGCCAGTCATTTAAATGATGTGTTTTGGGAAGTTTTGAATTTTTCTTTCCCGCTTCTGATTAAAAGAAGTTTGGGGCATAAATAACTTCAAAGTTTGATGATGGCAACGAGAAGAACAAGTGAGCGCGCACGTGTACATTTCTGGATTTGATAGATTCCTTGCTGAAGGGCTGGAGGCTGGAATTTGTAGACAAGTTGATAGATGTCAAATGTCAATAGTCAATTGTGTTGTTGAATTTCTTTGTTAGTTTATTATAGTACTAGATTTAGTTTAGAAATTCTGATTTGTCGGGTTTGTGTTTTTTGTTTTATGAAGTAATTAAGTGGACGCTTAGAAGATGAAGGCATTCCGGTTGGAAAAGACTTTAAAGGGGAGTTCCGGGCTGCATGTCAGATTGGGTTGTTATCAGTTTGCAGGGGGGAAGGCAGCCAATGACGGAGCATCATCCAGTGATACTGATGATACCGGTGGCCTGAAGATCAATCAAGAACCATACCGAACCCCAATGTACTTTATCCACACGCAGGTAGCACACGTGTACTGATTTCAGTTTCAGGACTAATTCTAATTGTACAAGTTTTCCATTTGAATGGAAGATTTTGGCTAATTTTCTTATATTTCTCAGACTGGGACTGTTCCTCATATTACACCGGAAGTCTTTAAGCTCATCTACCCAACTTCCGGTTCCAATACGTGTAGTCAAGCTCCGCCTTTGCAGATATCCATCGACTCAACTCTGAGATTTGCGGAATCTCTGGAGAAGTTCGAGAAGGGTATTGCCCAATATGTTGGTTTTTCAGGACTTCCTACATTTTTGACCATTCATGACCCATTACAAGCGCTACGATGTGGTCATAATGATAAGTTTGGAATAGCTCTGTGGTCCCGACATGGAAGAAGTAGTTTGACTCCTGAGCGCTTTGTAGCTTTATTGAAGACTTACAACTGCAACATTTCACAAATAATAAGTGATTACGATGTAAGATCTGAAAATGGGCTGAAAAGGTTTCGCAAATCATTATCCAGAGCTGAAGAATACACCTCGTTCGTTTTAAAAAATAATTCTACTGCAGACCAGAAACCTGAAGGACTTTTCATTACAGTGGAAGCTGCATGGTTTAAAGTTGCTGAAGACCTCGCTAAAAAGACAGTGGCAAATATGCTGGAATCGCAGCAAAACATTGAAGGGATTGTAATTGCTGGCATTACGAAGAATTTACTAAAAACCGAAGACCCAAATGCTAAGCTAGAAAAAGAAAAAAACAAGCATTCTTCAGCTAACACAGAAAGGCTATCTTATTGTCAAGATATAAATGAAGAGATAGATTTGTTAGAGAAGGTCATGCAAGTTATTCCTAGTCACCTTCCAAAATTTGTTCCTGGTCCTTTTAGCTTGCATCAAATCTTGGAGCTTATGGCAAGAGGGGTTGACATTTTTGACAGCTCCATAGCCAGTAGAATGTCGGATGACGGAAAGGTTTTTATTTTAGACGAAGTGGAGAAGCAGCTTCATTTACTTTGCAAGTCAGTTAAGCCATCGTCAGACTGTGTTAATGAATCACTGTCGGAAAGAGTTACAAGCGAAGGGAACCAAAATAAGCAAGTGGAGGGATCTCTCAATATGATTCCACTAAAAGAAAAGAGGTAATGTGTAAGATATGTATGTATTTTCTTATTATTATCAAGATTCGTTTACATTCTTCTATGTGATTTTATTCTCTGCATTTTTATAGATTCTTTGACGATTTTGGACCAATCTCAAATTCTTGTAATTGCTACACTTGTCGAAAACATACAAGATCATACATTCATCATTTGTTCGCTACAAATGAACTGTTAGGACCGGTATTGATTCAAATGTAAGCAAATATGTTTTGACTGAAATAAGCGTAATTTTTCTATTCAGATGTGTCAATGTCTCCTTAATCTTCATGTACCTAATCCAATTTTTTATTAGGCACAATTTAACTACACTGGACCGATTTTTTAAGATTATGCGAGGTATTATTGATGACAGTGATACTCCCGAAGAATTACAGGAAAAGTTCGTTTTGATGAGAAAGCTGATTGGCGAGGAGGCAAATGTAGAGTCATCAGATAAAAATGAAAAAATAACTGAACAGAGCAAAGCATGATGATGATGTATGAATAATGTTTCAGATTAAATTATGTTGTAAGGTTATATTTAAATGATAAGTTACGTAATTTCAAATAGTGCAAGATGTAAACAATTGTGTATCAAATGTTCCTTTATTTCGTTATGCAATTTATAAGATCTTATTCTTTAACATCATCATGTTTATGTAAACTTATTAAAACTGAGGTATATTTAAGGTGAATTCTTCATTTTATTTTACTTGCTTGACAAAGTAGTTTTATGTAATAATAATGTAGTTACATACCAGTTATATTATGTATAGTAATCTAAATAATCTAATCTATAATCTCATACAACCCATAAAAATTAATGTCCGTAAGACGTAAAATACACATGCCTCGACAACACGATGGTTAATCAAGGTTTAGACAATAGTGTTGAACTAAATATATAGCGTGACTTTAAATAAGATCAGCATCTAAAAAACTAAAATCTATTCATGAGCATTTAAAACACAACTCCTCTTGTAGATATTTGTTTCTTGTTTCTTAAAGGATTATCAAGTAGTTTTAGTTAATAATAGAAATAGCTCCTGGACTAATTTCAAAAAGTCAAAGGGGATTTCTTTGGTTTTCCATTAGAAGAAAGTTGCTAGCTATTAGTTTTATCTTCCATCTCGTTGGAATATGAGATTTTTTGTGAGTAAAATCAAAATTAAATATATATTTCCAGTATTAAATATTATAAACTACTTACAAACCTAATACGATGAACTGAAACAAACTACTAGAACTTACTAAAATTACCAGTGCATAATATGCAGACAATAAATACGTGTACGTGTAATCCTATTGCATATGCATAATCATATGAAGTTAGTTTTAGGAATGTCATTAGCTCTTTAACGACAGCACTTACAGTTAATTACTTTTTTAAAGTGATATTTTTAAGTTAGACAATAGACAAATTACATATATATGTACATAGGTATGTAGCTGTAAAATTTATATCAGTCAAATATCGTTAAGAAATCCAAGTCATTTCACTTTTTCAGTATCATAAAAATGTAATTTCCTTTTAGATTAAGTGTATCTTTCTTCAAGTCCTAAATATAAAGTAATCCTATATTTTAATACATATTCCTGTATGTAAATGTACCAAGATTTGCGTCTTTTATAGTCGGTACTAGTACATTTAAATACTTTAAAAATCAATTTTGTCGAAGCGAAATATATTTACAGCGTTCTGTTTTTATATGTAACTCCAGCACCATAACCATGCCACGACCTTCAGTACTGAATTCTCTGGTTACACTGCTCTGATAAAAGTTATCAACAGGTTAAAATAAACACTAATGAGTCGGGCCATTTTAACTTCGGCGGGTATTCGTTGTATTGTATAGCGTCCATGCAGTCCTTCTTAATATCAAGATTGAGTTCGCATTCAATTGAACTAATTGTTTACTCTGGCATTTGTATTTTCTTCAATTTCTGGACTAGCTGTGTTTCTTCAAGGTAGCCTAAAATACCTTTTGTATTCATTGGCTCAGTGTGCCCGGAGTAGTCAATTAAGTCCCCGTTTACGGTTGTCATTTTTCCACCCAACGCTTCCAATATAGCGTTTCCAGCACACAAATCCCACTTTTTGATAGCGGTTACATGGACGTAGACATCAGCATTCCCCTTAACCACTTCCAGAACCTTGTATCCTGCTCCTGCTGCGTCAATCAGTTGAACAGGTACTTGGGGTCCTAGCACAGTTTCAGTCTTCTCTTTAACATCACCTTTATGAGATCTTGAGACAATAACGCGGAACGGGGGAGATTCAGTCACTTTTTTCTCAGCAGGCTTAGCTTCAACACTAAGCTTCAGATTTGAGGAGTGGCCATGATTAACAACAGCCCAGTAAGTTTCCTCCTGGAAGGGACGGTGAATAACGCCAATGACTGGCTTGCCTCTCAGTGCAATCCCAACCATTGTAGTGACATACACCAATAAATTTTCTGTATACTCTTTCGTGGCGTCCAAAGGATCTAAAAGGAAAATTAATGCAGTCACATGAGAAACATTCATTTTTTATCAATATTGTGTTTTTGTTCAGCTAAACCACAATTTTACAAATTTTATTTACCAATCCACACAGTTACATCTTCTGCAGTAACCAGCTCATCCCCTGTCATTAACTTGTCTACTTCTTCATTTACAATAGCAGCAAGCGGAACATCACCATTATCCGCACTAGCGTCATGTTCCTCCGAAATTACTTTAATAAGTGGGAAGGTTTTTCTTAAGCTATAGTACATTGCACGATGAGATTTAAAGTCTCCAGCCGTTGCGCTGTCCTTAACACCTTCCTTAGTTTTACCTGCGCAATAAAATGTATAGTAAAGTTGGCTATCCTTTTTTAAATCACACTGACAATTGATAAGTACATAGTTACATACATAAATATTCATGTCACAATTTAGGCTAAAAATGCAGCTCTAGTTTCTCTTCAAACTCACCTTTCACGGTTTCGTCCAGAGTGGCAGAGGATTTCCGCACCTCGACCACTTGAACTCCGCCTCTCTTTGCGACATCAATAGCAGCACTAACAAGCTGTCGCAAGCTAACTTTATCTGATGGGGATGAGGCAACAGCCGCTGAAAGATCGTTGGAATTTCCGCCATCGCTACTACTCCCACTTCCGCCATAAGCGTAGAATATAATTATAAACCCTACAGCTGCTATAACCAGCAAGCCGCACTTATTAATCCGTATTGTTCCTCCTAAGTTCATTATGAGATATTCCACCTACCACACTATAGAAACTTTTTTAATGAAATTAACGAGTGAAAACTCACTTTTCACTGCTTTCCCTCATGTGTCACCCTCCAATCTGTTTTTGTCCTCGCAAATCCCAACCATAAAACTTTTAGAATGTGCCGTGCATTACCAATTACCATTTCTCCACGTTCAAAAGATTTTGTGCTCATTCACATGCATACTGCACTGCACTACATAAAAAAGATTCTTTTCACACGACTACTGATGCTGATTATCATAATGTGCCAGATTTAATCCAACTCGTTATTTGTGCAGTATATTATTTAGTGTGTGGTGGTAATACATTTCGTGGGTATTTTTGTAAGAGAGCAAGATGAAAACAGGAGACTAAAATTGACTAACAGCAGCAGCATAACAAGCAAGAGGACATATAGCAGAAAAGTAGCTGAATTGCTGAAGCTGAATCATATAGAAAAGTTCTCAGGCTTTTCGTTGAAATAGAAATGAGGCTTGCTCTTATGTAAGTGCACAGTGAAAACATGGAAAAGTTCCTCGTGAAAAACACTGTGCTCTTCTGTGCCTAAAAGACAAGAGAAAAAGTAATTTTTGAGGTGATCATTGCATTGATCATGTTCACAAGCTCAGCATCATCGGCAATAGCTTTTGAGCGAGGAGCTGATAAAGACGCAGAAAATAGAATTGCTCCACACACAGCTACTTTGCACCTTCAACTTTTTTCATGTGAACTTGTAACGGGGTAATAATATTGCACAGTAGATGATCTAGAGAAAATGTATTAAAAAGAATATGAAATGATCGGGTTGGGAAATAAAAAGGAGCTTTGAGAGTACACGAATGATTCTTAGAATATCTCGTCGTGACAGTTTTCTTGGGATAACTCAGGAGGGGCTATGGAACCTATATATGGGGCAGGCTGAGATTCATTCTGAAAAACAAAAGTAATTAATGATAGGTTGATGAAATAGAAGATAAGGCGCAAGTATTACTCTTAATGTTTTTCATAGCCCCTTTTATAAATTACGGGAAGGCGTAAATCCTAATTTGACGTAAACTTACACTTGTGATATTTGATGGTGCGATAAAGAAAAATATTTTACATTCCTACATTTAACGAAAAGTTATCAAAAGAAATAATTTTTACCTATGCCTCTTTCTTAAATCAGTAACTTGCTCGATTATCTGTCATAAAAAAAAGTTAAAACACTAATTGCGACGGCACTTTGAATGTCATTTATACCAGTCTTGAAATTCAGTCCAGTCATGTTGAATTATAGTCGGACTTTATGTTTAAGTCTTGCTCATTTCAATTTCCTGTCGTACATACTAATATTTGTAGTATGGTCATGGCAAATCAACTTTCACATCCGAATACTAGCTCACATTCATCGTTCATCATTATTTCGCGAATTTCATATTCTACCTACAATTCCGCTTACATGCATCAATTTTATAACATTTTCGCAATTTCATACATGTCCGTTATGTTTACCTACATGCTCACTGCCTCTACTAAATTCGCAGTTTCGCACACAACACAGTAGTGCAGACTGAAGCTGGCTCACTCAATATTGCTCTGTATTTTCATGATGCTAACTAAAAGCTTTTGCATAGAAATAACATTAACATTGCATTGCTCATTACTGTTTATTCAACTCAAAGTGTACGTATGATAAACCTCATCTATAATTGACAGAATCCAACTCATAAAACAGAGTAAACAACAGCAATTAAACTGCTGCAGATTTTTAATTCTGAAACTCCACCTATGTACTTAAACTACTAATCTCTGACTACGTACTCATGCAATTGTATGTTATTTAATAAAGCTTTAGTATACTCAACCTAGCATATTAAAACATGAAAATTATTTTTCATAGTACTATTTATGTAATTAAAACTGTTAAGTGCTTATTTTGCTTATGACGAATGACGACTGAAGTTCATCAAATGCAACCAAAGCAATTGTGACTGTCTTTGTTGCATTGTATTCGTACAAAGCATTTATCTCGTACCTAAACAAGCATTTATCATTGCATATACGGATTTCTCGCAACGCTGCAAAAAACAATGCTACTGCGCATTTTTGCATTGTTTCCCCAATTTCAACTCCATTTCAGCTAGCAACTCTTCTCTTCACTACTAAAAACTGAAGCCATAACATATGATGGCTCATAAGCAAAATGTGGATAATATTAAAAGCAGCAAAAGTCTACTTTTCATTTTTACTATTATTTACGCGTACATCATCACATCAAATCATGCATTTTACATCCTCTCTAGCACCTCATAGTCCAGCCTTAAGTTTCTTCACTTGGATAATCATTTGTGGCTAAAACTTTTTCACATTAATTGTACATTAAATACTACTTACTGCTAGTTTTAACCAAAAGCCAATTCAGATTCATATGCAATATAGACTACTGCAACCACAAGTTCAACGAGTCACACAAGAAACTGTGTGTTCAGTGTTATCCTCGTATCCTTCAAATTCAAACCATCATTATCACCATCCTCAACCAGCCGAGCCACCAACACAACAGATGATCGCTTCGTTTTCCTGCCCTTGCCTGAGAGTTTTTCGTACATATTCATCGTCATCATTATTATCATCCTCTTCTTCCTATACACACCAATAATTACGTATGCACTATGTACCTCACCACCTTCGTACTTTGTACCGTACAACACACAGGATTACACATGTACAAAGCAGAAATATTATTTTATTGTGTTTTGGGGTAAAGAAAAGGGAAGGCTTATAGAGGAGAAGTACAGAGAAAGGAAAAACGTACATATAAAAACGGTTTATTATTACGTATTCATTTGATATGGCAATGTATAAATGTATATGCTTCGCCTATAATACTGCTGCTATGCTGGGACGATGATGAAAAGTGCATAATAAATATATCCCACATAGGTCTTAACGCTACCCATTTATATATGGTTTTTGCATGGGCTTTTATGTATTCTTCACTTCTGCACGTAATTCTTTGTAGGGGTTTTGTATAGCTGTTACCTTCATATAGAAGAGAGAGGAACAAGGGCTGTGTGTGGCTAGGCTATATGCTAGTAATGGTGCTTGTTCTGTGTTGTTTAAAAAAAATTCATCAGTAAAAAAAAGAAGTGTAATAGGGTAGGAAGGGAGATAGAGATAGATCGTGAAAAGAAGAAGGGCAACTCCAATTTTACAATCTAGCACTGGCTATATTCGCTTGACAACAACATAACACACAGGGGAAGGAGAGAAAAACGGAGTTGATCATTTTAAGGAAAAGGGGAGATAGTCAGAGCCAGACAACCCAACGCCAACAGAAGACAACGTTTCTCCTATAAAAAAATATCATCTCTCTGGACAATTCTTGCTGACGACAGTAATATATAGAAAGGGAAAGGAGAGTTAAATGTCGTCAGTTATAGTTAAATGAAAAATTATAGTTTAGCTAGTTGTAGAGGTGTTAGCGTTAGCTATAATTACAAGTAGGTGTGTAGAGGAACTTGCTTGTGGAACTTTTGTAAAAACTTTCCCCCAAGAAGAAAAATGACTCACTTGTTTCGATTTCAGTGAGCAAGTTGGACGATAAATTTTATCGCGAAATTTTTGGGGAATTGTGTAGAGCTGTATTGGAGGCACTGAGGGAAAGTTACTGAAAAAAGGATTACGAGTGGAAATGTATAGTGGGAGCCAGTGACTAATAATGACCAAGGGACTGTGAATGGGATGATCAAAATGGATTAGAGATTGCATCATGCATGGTTTTGCATGAAGTGACGTTCGGATTTGGACTCCGTTTTCACTGTTGACTGTGTGAGGTTGCTAAATGATCTCTTTTCTATAAAAAAAATGCTCAGCTACCGTTACGTCTTACGTTTTGGGAAAGTAGGGATGGCTAAATAAATTCAAACCTCAGCAGTGCGCAGTACTAATAAAAAAGGATTATCCACTTTTGACTTTTAGTCGTAGATTTTCTGAGAGTTCTCGCATAGAAAAGTAACGCGTAAATGTGACGATGATAAATGGAGCTGATATGTGGAGTGACTAAAAAAAGTCCCTTGTACTCTTGCCTTCTTTGGCCCATGTATGCATCTATATTTTTGTAACTGGATCTTTTTGGATCTAATTAAAAAGGTAAGCTGTAAAATTACTTGACTTGTTTGGTTCATTAAAATTAAGGAATTTTTCCAGAGAAAAAAATGGGATCGCATAGTCAGTTAAACATTTCATGACAGTTCTGACTTCTGAGTCGAGGTGAAAGGGGTGCATTTTGTCTTTGTTGTTTATTTGTGATGTCGCGAGAAGAGCTCATCTGTGAGCTGAGCTCAAGTTAAATAGATAGCTCAGATGTATTTACTTATCAGTTTTAACAACGTCAGCATCAGCATCAGCTCAGCATTTCATCATCATTCCTCCTACTCCAACATCAAACTCGTCGTAAAATATCCAGGTCCCAAATCATTGCATTCATTGAGCATTAAAATTTATTTAATCACCTACGTTGATCTATTGATCAGAAATAACTTTCCATTTGCAACATTTAATATTCCATTGATATGTGAGATGAATTGATTTGCTTTTAAACTTTTTTACGAAACGAAGTAAACAAACATTGCACAATAGACAACAACGCAGTTTTGTTT
>JAHZND010003810.1:0-24586 GCA_027744115.1 Acrocyrtus sp. NNG-2020 | reverse complement strand
GAGCTCTATTCTTTTTGCGTCACGTCACATGTGCGTACTTTAGCCTTTGTTGTTGCAGGAAATGCTCATCATCGTCACTCAAAAATGATATTTTTTGTTAAGGTATCTGCACTAAGAGAGGCAGAGCATGAACAAGAATAATACGCTTACATACATTTTTGAGGTATTTTTACAGTTTTATGACAATCCAGACAGCACTATTTTTTGTGAGGCACGACTTGCTCATTTTTGGAATGAAAATGGCAAAATGGGATTCCCTTCACGACACGGCCATGCCATAGCTCCACTCTCCATGCAGAGTTTTGACATTTTTAGGCAGTCATGTTTTTCTTATATGGGTGCTGCATGCGCAAACAAAAAAAAATATATATTTTTTATCCTCCTGGAAAAAAAGTGGAGGAGTGAACGGCTAACGGTAACCGTAATTACGTTTGTATCGTTGACTGTTGTTGGACAACGCTTTGTTTGGAGCTGTTTTGCGGGGCTTCACTTAAGAAATGGAAAAAATAGGGAAGCGAAAGGGACAAACCACAGAACACAGAATAAGTATTACCGCACAGCGCCACGTTGAAATGACTAATTGGATAGTTATTAAACTTAATTGAAAACAAAGCGTGCGATCACATGGACACTCCACAATAAAAAAGTCCACAGCTGTGCGGGGATATATATGTGAATATGCTTGTATGATTATTCCTTTTTGGTGGAGAAAAAAATATATATCTCTCATTTTAGGCATTTTTATGGGCAGTGTCCGTGCCCATGCCGTATCCAGATTTTTACCGAGTCACGTGTTCTCGTTGATTATTCCTTTTTGGTGGAGAAAAAAATATATATCTCTCATTTTAGGCATTTTTATGGGCAGTGTCCGTGCCCATGCCGTATCCAGATTTTTACCGAGTCACGTGTTCGCGGCATAAATGCTGATGGCTAATGATGCATTTTCCCAAAAAAAAAATATAATATTATAGCACAATATGCGAAGAGAAATAAAAGAATTGAAAAAATATATATATTTGTTTGACCTTGGAAGCCTTTCAATGTCATTGCAACAGAACAGCACACACACCACCGCAGTCACTAGCCTTTTTCTCTGGTGCATGGTGGTGGTGGAGGTGGAAGGTTGCCGTTGCCATTGCCGTTGCCTGCTCCTTTCTCTGTAATGCTGTGCCGTATTAATACATGCACCATATTACAATATATTGTATTCGATACCTTATTTTTTTCCGCAGAGTAGCAGGGGAATATTATGGGGAAAAGGGCGATGTTGCTATAATACCAGGAAAAAAAGGCATTTCAATTACCCCTCTCACTCTACAAGATTTCGTCCTTGGCTATAAAACTCGGGTTTTGGTTTTGCTCTTTCTCAGAGAACTCTCAGTTATTAAAAACTTTTTTTTGTTAAACTTTTCATTTCCCAAACACTTTACTTTTTTCCAACAGATTGCAAAGAAGAAGAAAAATTTCTTTTAAAAAGAAACTTGCCCAGGAAAGAGTGTAGAGACGGTAGAGATGGCAAGAAGAGAAGAGCAAAAAGGAAAATCTTTGAAAAATCTGCTAATGCTCTCCGACTCCATTCTAAACGCTTTTTTTATCTTGCTCTCGCGTTTCTGCTAACTACTTTTTGACGCTTTGTTTATATATTTAAAAAAAGGAAGAAGGATTTCTGACGAAAATGAAAACAGAGTTTGGGGCGATATACACACATCTTCTCCTTTCTCTTTTGCTATCGTTATACTCTCGCTTCCCGCTTCCCGAAGAAGATAAGATTTGATGTTTGTTATGCAAAGAAAGATATGCTAGCCACGTTCTATAAAAGCATTTTTTTCTGACCTTGAGCTTACTTTTCTGGTTAGCTATTTTTTTCCTCTCTGCCACTCTGCAAATTTTTTTTTCTTCTAAAAAATGGCAAGCAGTTATAGCCGTTGACAGATTCCATTTTTTCCTCTTACTCTCTCTCCCTGTTTTTCTCCTTGATGAAGAGATTGATTGCAAATTGAACTAGATCTCCTCCGGTCCAGAGAGGCAAGGTCTTTCTACGTAGTACTTTTTTTTGGAACAGCTTTTGCAATATTTTTTTATTGTAGTAGAAGAAAGAGGCTTTGCATAAAAAACTACGCAGCGTTTTTTGTCCGTTGTTTACGTCTTGCTGAAAAGTACTTCTCTTTTTACGGGGAGATTTTTATTTTTCTAATAAGATTTGCAAAAAAATATTAGACTGGCTACCTGCTGTCTTTTGTTGCTATTCTATTCTAATGTAATTACATAAAAATATATCGCCCATCTCCCTTATACATTTTACAATAGAGAGCCGAGGAGGATAGCGAGTCATCTGGATAGGGCAAAGGTAAAGTGTGAGGATTAAGTAGGGACAGATTACACGAAGGATGGTTGTGATCTGGAAAATAAAATGGATAATATTTTTTTTCTCTTTCAGTGCCAATAGTAGGACTCACCTATCCCTCCTCCTTGTAGTCTCTCCAAATTTTTTTCCCTTTGCCCTACAACTCCCTGGAGAATTTTTTAATCCAGTTAGTGAACACACCTGGTGCACTTGTTTTTCTGGTTGATCGCTTCACACAAGAAAAAAAATTGCAAGTTGAAGTTGAAGTAGGCACTCACTTTTTATTACGTTTTCGCATTCCCTTTTATTTTCATACTCTATTTAAGTCGAGATAAAAAGAAGGTAATTGCTAATAGGTAGTGTTGATGCAACTCGCTCTTTATTATAGTAAATTGCAGTTTGAATAGGCGTGACGATAAAAAAAAGAAGTCGTCTCTTTCTTACCTATGTGTACTGCTTTTTTTGTGCAGAAGGGGAAATACCTGCAAATTACGTAATTTAAATTCAATTATATAATGGACAAAGTATGATAAAAGTGCAAACTGAGCTGAAACTGGGTATGGAGGTATACAAATTTTCGAAGTATGCTGAAGGGGCTACATAAATATAATTAATACCTAAGTACATGAGTTATTTAGTTGCTCTGTGTCTCTCTCTGTCATCCCAATTCCCAACCCAATAATTTATTTCCCTGCTGGTGTGGCAAAGATACTAAAAAAGTATTAATTTAGCCAAGGTCACTTCTACAGATCGCTCTTGTTTTTGGAGTATAGGGCAAAAATAAAAATTTGCAATCAGCAGAAAAGTCCGCTCCGCAGTATAGAAGTGATCGACTACCTGTATTGATGGCGACTTGTAATTTTTTTTCTTCTCTTCCAAATTAATTAAAATTAGAGTTTGCGATTGTATGCTAGAGAAGAGCAAATTTTAGAAGACATATTCATGCGTAATTCTGTTTTATTTTCTGTCTTGATTAATTTCTTCTCGTTCCACTTTCTTTCTACACCACTTTATGTGCTACTTTCAGAAGTGAAGTTGGAATAAAAAAAAGTAGATAAAAAGTTTTTATTTTTGCGTGGGTTGAGAGAAACGGAGCGTTTGTTGTTGACTGACATGCTGCTACGTTGGATTAAAATCAATCAGAGACATGAACTTGTAGTTGGAGGCTGATGGGACTTGAGAGTGGAGCGAACAGCGAACACCAGAGCCAAGAATCGGAGCGCTTGGAGCAGTAGCCGCTCTAAAAAAACTTTCCCATCACTGCTCGTTATCCATCTTTCCAAAGTGGAACCGGTTAAGTGGTTAATGCACCATACACGGAACTGTTGAGCGAAAAGGGGGAAGCATTTTCCCAGGCTGTTTTTGAGCAAAGGTAAAAAACGCTCCCGGAATTAAAGTCGAAGGATGCTGCGTGGGAGGATGAATGGAGTAAAACTGAGTGAGCTTTGCCGCATCTGCTTTCCCCGATTTCCAGCTTCTCTTTGGAAAAAGGGGAAATGTAAATAGACAAATGATGTGGATGCGGAGTAGAGAGAGAATGTAGCTGGAAAAAAGGGTAATTCCGTGCTTTTGTGAAGAGGGCTTATCGGTCCATTTCTCCTCCACTTCTTGCTACATTAAAGTATAAATAGAGTCCTTACAAAGCGCAAAAAAGCTTCGTTTTATTGGAAGGAGAAGCTGCGCTCAAAAGTGGCTTAGTAGGAAATAAGGACAGTTTACTAAATTCTGCACATGAATGGGCTTTGTCAACCACCTTTATTGCATGGAACCAACTGCGTCTAATTAATTCCAATTCTGAGAACAATTCCCCTTCAAAACAAATTGAAGAATAGGCTGATCCAAAATTAAAATTAATGTACATAGTTTGTCGTGCTTCTTTCACCTTTTGTTGTTCCACTTTACAATAATAGCATGGAATGGGTAGTGGTGTGGCATGGCATCAAACCTCAAATATCATCCTATGCTGCAACTTATTATTGCTCTCCTCCTAATTAATATTATGAAACAGGGCACAGTTTATATATAGACTCTTACTCTCTATTATTTTCCACTTTTTGCGGAATTCTTTTCATTAAATCTAGCTTTAAAAATGTATAGCGTAAAGAAGCCAAATCAGAAGTGATGTGAATAGGAAATCTCACGCTGGGAGTGAGTAGGTATTGTTCACACGACTCTTTAAAAGAAAACAAGCGTGGAAACAAGCCCTAAAAAACTCATTTCCCCAAAAAACAGCATTTCCCTATCCAATTCATTCACACCAGCCAAGCCACCTTGCCACTCTCACTGGCTGTTTGTAAACAAGCATGAGCCACGCATCCTTTTGTTTTGTTGACTTAAAATTTACATAATCTCTTTTTACGAGCAAATCTCTTTTACTCTTTTCCGTAACTCATCTTAGCGTTAAAGAAAATTTTACGGTGGGGGAGGAGTTGGAGGGACAAAAAAGTGAGAAAATACAAAATAGGGTTAGGACGGTGCGATAGTGAAACTGTTTCACTTATTTTTTTGTGATCAGTGAGACGTGCAAGAAAAAAATGCACAATTGCGCTGAATGCTACAATATGCTGCTGCTGATGATAGCAACGATAAGATGACTTAAGAGGTCTTCGAGGTGGTAATATAATGACGGAATGGTGGTGGATGGTGGAATTATTGCGTATTCAAGAGAGAGGCCATTATCATCTGTGTATGCATGCGCGATGTGCGACTGTGGTGCGAGCTCACAAGCTGTAAAGTAGTAGCTTCGTAAATTACTGCATATGTGTCGGCCACCCGTAACGACTGTAACACGGAAGCCAACAATCAGCAAGAAACAATTCATTTTTCCTATCCTATCAAACAAAACCAAAAAAAAGATTTTTTTGTAAACTTCTTTCCCTTAATTCCACTTTCGATTTTTATGAAAATATAGGGGAAAAAAGTACCTAGCCCATTCACGGCCCACTTTTTGTGTCAAATTCATCGTGGATATTGTAATATATATTTTGACTGACCAAAACTAAACTCATCTCTTGCATTGAGGAGGAATGTGGATTGTGAATGCTTTTTGAAAAGGAGAAGTGGTGCAGCAGAAGAGATTGTTATTAGTATTTACTCATGTGACTCAACATTTTAACGATTTCGAGGAAAAACGGCAATATTTATTTTCGTGTGCTGTGAGTACAGTACCGTATCATTAAAGTTGTTTGAGCTCGGTTTTTAAAAGTGGTGGGGTAGCACATATATTGGTATAGTGTGCTCTCAGAGAGAGTTGCAAAACGCTTCCTTATTGCCACTTTTGCCTTTGCAGTTTTTGCACTCGCACAATGCGAAGGCTGATACGTACGGTACGGCGAGATCTAAATATTTTTTGGAGAGCTGCAGTGCATTGCACCAACTGGATCTGTGGATTGATACCTTTCGGTATTTTCTGCATATTGCCTTTTGTTTTACAAGTTTTTTATGGAAATTATTTCCAGCAGTAATTTTTCTCTAAAAATTTAAGTCATTTTGTTTCAGATTTTTATCCTGCAATTGCAATTGCATGTTCTTTGTTGTACTTTTAAAGACTACATTTTAGCCTTAAAACGTGTCCTCTCGCTTGAAAGCGAAGCCACTTCATATGGGGTCGGGAAAATAGGAGAAGCGTACCACACACGTACCACCTCAGGTGCGCATGAGTCCATGTGCAATGGAGCTATTTGATGCGTATCAGCTCTGATTTAGTAATCTTCCCATAGAAAAAATAGAGGAGGAAGAGAAGTGAGGAGAGGGAATCTATTAGGGAAAAAACGTTTCAAAATATTTTGACAATGAAGATGAAAATGAATGACACGCACTTTTTTTCTATACCTACATAATGCACTAAAAGTGACAAGTACATTTAAATATCTGTCTTTTTGGAAGAGAGATCTTTTTTTTAGTATTCCTGACAAAAGGTAGAGCAATAACCTCCTAGTACTCCTACTAACTTCTTTTTTTTGATATGCATGTCTCTGCAAAAAAAATATTGTATTCCAATCAAAGGCAAAGATCTCACAGTCAGCTTCATTTTTGTCAATCCCTGCAGGGGATATATAAAAAGTGACTTGACAGACTTCATCAAGAAAATTATTTCATTTTTGAGTGAAAAAAGGGTGATTGTGCAAGAGCGCAACAATAACGTGCGTACATTTACACACGTACAAAGCAGAAAAGGATAAATCAGTCATAGAAAGAATCACTGATACGCTTTGGTGAGCCACCTTATCAAACAAAAAAAAACTAACGCACCACCATCAACCATCTATCTGCTGAAAAAAATTATGTAATGGCAAACAATGCTACGAGCTAAGTCTTAGAAGGACCCTTCAACAAAAACTCCATTCTTTTGTGGAGGAGGAGGAGAGGCCAAGCCAATGTACAAATTTACTTCGTACTCAATTCTTACTTTTAACGGTTGATTTCTCACGAATTTTTATTGCTAATTTTCAATAGTCAATATCCAATTATAATATGGATATTTTTTGTTAGAAAATCACAAAAAAAACATAAGAAAAGGGTACACAAACACAAAAGGTATTATTCTTTGCGGAGAAGGCGCCGACAGGTGCCATTCCGTACTCCGTACTAAGCGCTGCACTAGGGCACTAGGCGCTCCAAACTGCAACTGCAACCTTAGAGAACGAAATTAAGACGATAAAAATTTGTAATTGTAGAGTGGTTCATCATTATCAGCGTTTTCATCTTGTATTGCCTCCTCTCTATTTGTACACATTTTGGCAATTTGTCATATTCCCGTGGCCTAATGAATTGAACAATAAAGTCAGCCATTTTATTGGAAAATTTGAGATATGGAATGACAGCAACTGCAAAAAAGAGCAAAAATGATCAATGCTAATATGACAACACATAGGGGTAGATTAAAAGGATGAATCAAGGCCTTCCACATTGCGCTCTAAAGATTAGAGATTTAGAGATTTTATTTTAGCTAATAAGCACAAAGGAAAAAAAGGAGATAAATTGTTGCATTATCTGGCAAAAATTAATTGTGCGCTTTTTGATTATATCATCATTTATCATACAATAATTACGTAGTTAATTAACGTCTAGCGAAAAAACCGTTACTGCAGAAAGAATAGAAAAGTGTGCCCTTTCAAATTATATTTTCGCACATGAAATATTTGTAATGGCTTCATCTTATGTGCTTTCATACATCATCCTCGTAACGAGCTGGGTACCCTTCGTGATATGCAAGCGTAACAATTTCCCCCATTTTTTAAGATGAAAAATCACAAATTAAATTGAATTTTTGATGGTCATTAACTAACTTAATTAGTATGCATTTTGGGTATAAAAAATCTTTTTGGTTGAGCATGTGTAATGTGTAACTAATCATTACAAACAATCCAGTTCAGCTTGTACATGATCGTAAAATACCCAAAAAATTATATTTACAAGCTATGATAGCAAAAGAATAAAAGATTATTAATAATAAAATAAAATGTTTTTTCTCATCAACTTCATTTCAGGCTGCTAGCAAGGTAAAAGTGTCATTGCTACTGTCATAAAAATTAACTAGTTTTTATTTAACCTCCCATTACAGCGCATTCCAAGTGCGGATTGTGTTACCAGTAAAAAACTATTTTTTTTCTTTTTCATCCTTCCGAACAAAGTTGTTAGGTTAATTGCTGGCGGACAGATATATGTGTGACTACCTAATCTGGTTATAGCTCCTAAACTAGTTTTTGAATTTGAATGGAGATGTTGAAAAAAAGGAGAATGGTATAATGGTGGTAGTTGAAAAAATGGTGCATCTGAATAAACTTATGTCATCGGAGGTTAGTATAGTTTAGCAATATAATTTTTTTTCAAGGGTACTAGTTCTCTAAACATGCTATAAATAAATCATTGGTAGCACATGCAAAAAACAAATAAAGGGAGAGCATTAAGTAAAATTTTTCTGAAAAAATGCGAATTTATGGCGAAAGGAAAAATAGCTTGAAGGGTTAAAGCTACTATAAAGAAATTACTGCGGCAGTAGTATTGGTATGAGGGTGAGGTGCGATAAGAAAAAAAATGTGCACTCGTATAGATGTAGATTAAGTAGGGATTAGGAATAATTTTTTAACCAATAATCTGCCAAAGATCTGTCAAGGGACGAAAAAAAGGACATCTAGAGACACATCGACATCATATCATTGAACATTTAGCTGATCATCATTATCGATAAAAGCGATAGAATGAGATTGGGAGTTAAAAAATGCAAATGAAATGCAGAGATCATGTAATCTGAGATGTTATATTGTTGTGTACAGAAGTGGAGGTAATAAAATGGGAGGAAGGACAACAATCACTACCACCTCCTACCACTACACTATTACACTGCCACACAATTACACAAGTAATTGGCAAAAGGAGTGAAAAGCTAAAAATAAAAATAAAGGCAAAGGCTCATCCAAAACGATTTTTTTAAGCTGAGGAGCTATATCAGCTAAAAAAGTTACGACATCTTTTCACTACCTAAAAACTTTCAGCTTTTAATGTGCAGTTCCTCAATGCACAACTGGTTATCCAGAGCAAACCAAATCGAACTATGTTCGAGCATTTGTACAAACAAATGTTTAAGGCAATTTGGCAGGGAGAGCCAAAAAAACGATGTATAATCAGGAGCAGTGAGCAACAATGCTCCCAATAATGCGTGACATTCAAAGAGCTGACTGAGTGTTGGAAAAAGAGAAACATTTTTGGAGCATATCATGTGAGTATCACGCCCTTGCCACACCACAAAACGGACGACATTGAAAATCAAATTTACATACGTATCTCCTTTTTTTTACAGTGCTGCAATAATCGCCGGGCTAGAGTCCAAGTTTTAAGCCACTATAATTCCTATTCTTACATCATTAATATATCAGAATCAGAATCCTGCTCTCCTTTTAATCGACTCACTTGTTCTTGTGAGTCGGCTAGAAGAAATGCTCCTTGCTCTCATTTTTAATTTTCAATGTGATCCGTTTTTTTCTCTCTCCGTTGTCCGTGCAGCGCCATGAGTATGACAGCAACAATGTAAGATAAACAATAGAGCCAGGTGTAAACTAGTTAGCGGAATATTATGTATTTTTGATGACTATGAAGGGGTGACCTCGCCTTGTCTTTGTCAATTTTTTTTTCTGCTTCTCCTCTTCAGGAACGAAGAACGAGTTTCCAACTGCGACGCTCTTCAGCTTCAGCTATATATAGGGAATCGCCGATATGAGAAGGGACCTTCAACGGGATCATGGATCTTTCATTGGAATGACCTCTAAAAAGCCGAGCAATGAATAGACAAGAATTATCAGCCCTAATACCTGACTTGTTTGGGTAACTCACTTGTCGCTTGTGTCCGCTTCTCATTTTGAAAGGATCTTTTATTTTGTTTTTTCCACAACAAAGAAATCAGCTGTACTACAAGAGAATTAGTTATTCCGTGAATGTTTACACAACAAAAATTTTTTTTTGATTCTTTTTGGGACTGCCAATGATGTATTACGTACAAGAAGTGAAGAAGGATGCTGGTACTGATACTGAATTACATAGCTATTGCTTCTTCAAATCTCTTCAGATTGTTGCTGGTGATGACGACGGCAGAAAAACGTGAAAGGTCCACTAGTCACGGAGTATCCTTGAACCCACGTAATTGATCGCAGAAAAAGCAGCAGCAAAACCAAAAAAAATTTTGTGAATTGTCCATCTCCCTCACTTTAGCTCCATCCGATGCGTTTTCGTCTCGTTTTATTGAGAAAAAAAAATTATGAACTTAACTATTCTACCAACTATACTCGCACATATCGCTATCGCTTCA
This sequence comes from Acrocyrtus sp. NNG-2020, assembly GCA_027744115.1. Lineage (NCBI taxonomy): Eukaryota > Metazoa > Arthropoda > Collembola > Entomobryomorpha > Entomobryidae > Acrocyrtus > Acrocyrtus sp. NNG-2020. Next base: position 14,441 of record JAHZND010003810.1, on the reverse strand, counting down.
ATAATCATCGTCATTGTCGTCACAATCGCCGCGCGCACATACTTAACTACGCAGGCACTTTATTGCCAGTCTCGAATTTGTACTCGGCAGCATCGCCATCAACTTTTGAAAATTGACATCACGGATTTTTCAGGCTCTCTATCTTGCCTAAGCATCTCTTCACTCTTTTTCATCAAGAAGTGAAATAGCAAAATGAAATTAGTAAGCACTATCCTCTACCCCTACTTTAAAAAAAATTATTTGTATTGTGCGCAGTGAGCAAACGCGTATCGAATTATTTTGAGTGCCTCCAAAAGAAATCCTTTTAAAACGCTCTTTTCTCAGAGAACGCACTTATGCAAATAAAAATACCGCACGTCACATATCAGCGCCACCACCACTGCTCTGCCATAGCAAAAAAATATCTTGGACAATATAGTTCAAGCTTGGTTACATCTTACTCGGCGGTCTTTATACGCTTTTAATATAAAACGCTAAAAGTCATAGTCATCCGTGATGATCCCCTATCTACCATATATACGCTGGTGTTTTCGCAGTATTGTACTCTGCCGTTTTGGCATGGCGTATATCCCTGTCCACTGATAAAAATTTTTCTTGACAGGAGATGAGATGATAAAAAATCTTTTTTTTTTGGAGTTGACAGGTACCCGTAGACGCAGACAAGTGTGTGTCTATTCAAATATGAAAATTACTAGATGAGCCACCGCCACCGCTTTGCATGTGTGCGGTGTGCTAATACGATGGTGAAAATGTTGCAAAAGGATCTATAAAAAAGGGAAAAAATTACTATGTGCATACCTAAAATGTATAGTTTTTTTGTGTGCAAAACCCCAGCGCAAACATTATTTAATCCAAATACCTAGTAAGTAGTAAGTAGGTAATGGTTTTTTGTGACTCCCATTTCATGTTTAATGTTTAGTGGCATTCACAGCCATTTAATTTGTGCAGTTGAGTGATAAAACACTATTAACTCTGGTACTGTTTTATTTACAGCAAACATGAGCGGCTATGTACTGAGCAGTGAGTTAGTGAGTGGGGATGGGGATATTTAGGGAGGCAGTACATATGCTTTTGCTAAATGGATTAGTTTTTATTTTGTATTATAGGAGAAAAAAATAGTTATATAAATTACATATTATAGTATATGTAAGTGTAAGCCTTATTATGTATTTGGACTGACACACATTCGCAACTCATTAATCTCCTGCCTGCCGAAACGAAGATTTTGCAATAATGGAAGAATAAAATGGAAGACATTCACATAATCACATACACCTACATCTCGTATCGTAAACTGACGGCAATGAGAAAGAGAACCACTGGACCGGAACCATCAACATCGTCGTCTTCGTCTCAACTGAAGGACTCCTGCTGACAGCTAATATAATACAGAGATTACAATTTTGCTGCATGGACCGCAGAGCAGAACAAAGTTTTTTTTTGCTAAGACATCTTTCAATTTCAGATTGCAATTTTGCTGAAAATTAGATAATGGAAGTGTACTGGGTTTGTTTGGTGGGAACCTGTGTGGATTTTTCGGAAAAGGACTCCCTCACTAAATAAAATTCTATTATGCAACAACACTAATAAAAATGTTGGCGGCATATATAACGAGAAACCAATTATTTCAAAAATTAGGGACGAAAAATATATGTACTTGAGAGAGAGGAAAAAAAAGGTTGCGTGCGGCCACATCCACAACAACACATATACCTACTCACCCGATTAATTTTGACAGTTGGGGTGACATGAGATATTTCAGGTGGGATGTGGGACCTAGTATGGGTAGTTCGAGCCCATTTAATAAATTTGATAATATCATATCTTTTTTTCATCACCCACGGCCACCATCTATTTTTTTTTTGTGATGATGATGAGGTAGTGCGAAGCAGGTACCTACGTCAATACTCTAGAAGACTACTCAAAACATTTTTTTTACAACCTGAAAACAGCATAGGTAGCACTACAAAATGCAGCTAAGAAAAAGCCGCCCCACCCTTCTTCTCTTCTCTGTCCTGTTCCGTTTCTCCTTGAGTGCTACCTGCGCTGCCTGACGTATTATTATTTTTTTCATTTTTGTCCAGTCAAGTTAGCAACACAGAGAAAAAGCAATTTTTCACTCATCCTTGTCCAATGCCCAATTGTTTAAAAAAATCCAATATCATAACAGCAATACGATTTTGCGATACTTAATACCTCTCTCCCGAAGCACAAATTCATTCCCCTCAATAATGTAATCAGTCAAGAAAAAGTGAGGCAACAAAAGAAGGATGATGACTGGTAAGAGGCATCATAGATTTATCTTCTCTTTTAGGCTCTTCTCCTACTACTTACTTACATCTGGACAAAAAAAAGTTTTGCTAAGCGTATTCCATACTGAAAACTTGTTCTCCTTGCCAAAAAATATACTGTACTCATATGTACCTTTTTTTATCCGCTCTAGAAAAAAAATATATATTCCGCCTGCCTCTACCTATTGCTAGGATTACACCTTCTCCAAAGGATACAAGAAAAAAAAGGGTATTGCAAAAATGAAAATGATTTCGAGCTTAGATAAAGACTCTACTACACAAAAAAATACGCAAGGGTGAACTTCTACGTCTAAAAATCAACACTCTGAAAAAGGAGAATAAAAAAAGCTCTTTCAACCGTTGCTGTTGCTATCTCCTTAACTGGGAAGAAGCATTGTTTTTACACAACAATGACAGCTACTGTGTCTTTTTTTAAGCTGATAATGAGACCAAACTTGATTCTCATTCTTTTCCCAGTGCGCTCTCAAACAATATTCTCTTCTCGGCTGGAGTCCACTTGAGAAGAAAATATATTATTATTGCATAAGAAGTTGGAGGAGAGAAGAGGAGAAGGGAAAAGTGGAAGTTTTAGCTTTTTTTTTTCTTTTGGGTAGCTCCTTAAGAGAGAAAATCCACCCATTTAAAGAACACTTTTCTTCCACATGGGATATTTATTACACAGGCGTAATATTTAGCTATTCTCCGCAAGTGTGTAAACTCGTTTGCACTTGGCTATTTCTGTTTTAAATGGAAAAAACGAAAAAAAAGTTGTGACCTTGATTTTGATATATTTTTTGTCTTATCAAAAAAAAACTCAAACACTGGCGCAGTGGACTATACAGTGACTGTGACTACAGCGGACTTTTTTTTCTGCCCTTCTCAGACGCTTATTGTTGCAATTCATCTAGATTCTGATAAAAGAATAAAAAATCAGGTAATTTGTATGCAAATGGGTGGACCTAATGTCATCTAATGTAAGGCTTTATCTTAAATTAAGCTTGTAATATGGCCATGTGATATCATCCGTGCTATGCTTAGGTACATATTTTCTGCAACTATGGACAGGAATTTTTCCTCTAATCGTGAGACCAAAAGTGAAGACATGACGGGATCATTTGTGACCATTATTAAGATAAAAATATATATATATGGGTAGACATAAATATATATTTTTTGTGTCTAGGTCTCCACAATACTGTGTAACTCTTTTTGGGGTACAGGTACGTAAGTCTCGTGCAAAGTTACATCATGCACTTTGCGTTCTGTGTTGCGCCCAATCACAACCAGAACTATTATTATCTATCACTAGAATTTTTTTGCTGATTGGTAAACTGGTCAGAAAATGAAACAGTTTTTTTGCAGTTTTTGGAGGAAAAGAAATATATAATCAGATGCGCATACAGAAAAAGGTTACAGTGTAAACACTGTAAGTAAATATTATTGTCAACCAGGTTTTCCTTAAACAAACTGGAATAAAGATAAAATAACAAGAAATTGTTTTGAAGCAACTTTCCCTAAGTTTGTACGTGAGGTGAGAGAAAAACGCATGAGATATGTCAAAAAATGGCCCCTAATCATTCTAATCATCTGGACAACTAATCTGTTTTGGAAAATTGAAGTGCAGCTCAGGTGTGTCAGGTAGGGCGATTCCTCCTCAAAGTAATAATTTCACTTCCAAATATTAGCTCATTGCCCATCATACGAAAAAATTTATTATTGGGGAGTGTGCAATTATAAAATAATTATAAATTAAATAACCTCACCAGGAGTCCCTCTCTCTCTGAAATCGTGTTCCTCGTTGAGGAAAGGTGCTTTATTGTAGATTGTAGGGCTGAGGAAAAATTCATTCACATTTAATTATAGTAAAATACTACGTGCATATCCCTATATCGTGCTCACTTCTCCAGGCTTCTTCTGTCAATATACTTAAGTTCTTGGCATCTACGTGGAAGTTTTCTTGGCAGAAACGAGTTTACATGCTTCAAGATTACAGTATCTTGCGCTGTATTTACTTCCAATTTCAACTATCTCTACCCACTCCGTTTTTGTGCTCACATTTCAACTCATGTGTGCACTCTTGTGTGGCTGCACTTGATGCTCGTTTTTATTCCAAAATGTAGATATTTCCACATTTTTTCCCTTTCCAGTCATACATCTTATTTTTTTTCAGCAGTTGTAGTTGTAGTGGTAGTGGTACAGCGCTTGGAAGTTGGAATGGAACCACGCAGTCATCAATCTTCAAACGTGCTGTAGGAGCCGAAAAGATGGATATACATATTTCACGGATGAGTGGAGCAAATGAAATTTTCAGAGTGAGCGAGTGGATTAGCTCCAGGCCTTTTATTCTTGAGATTGAGAAGAAAAGGAAAAAAAGCAATTCAATTGCATTTAAGATACTCACAAAAAGCTCTTTTCTGCAACTGTACAAAAATATACTCCAGACGATATACAAAAAAATGTACATTTTTCGACTTGTCCCATTTATAAGCAAAATCATGCCATTTTCTTTGTAGAAAAAAAAATCTTCTCTTAATTCTCCACTCTTTTATCTTCTCCAATACAGTTCTATTCTTTATCGCATGATCTTGATCTTACCCATTCAATCCTGAGTCCTTGCTGACACATATCTGATCGGATCGGAAAGTAAAACTTCATTTTATTTCAGAGTAGCAAAAAAACGGACTTCTTTCCATTCTCCAAAAAACAATACTCCAAAATCACTTCCAAAATCGCTTCCAATATTCATAATTTTTTATACCATTTCCAAATGAGAATGCCGGGCGAAGATGTAAAGCACTCCATAAATCAATAATGGAAAGACGAGCAAGGACGGAGAAAAATATCTTAAACTTTGTGACAAAAAATCTCTGATTTCACATCCTATTTATTTCTCATCTTCATCATTTTTCATTTTTCGTACAGTTTTTTTTTCTGCTACCGCTGAGTATGATGTTTATTAGTCGCAGAAAAAGCTGTGATTTCACCACTTCTCCATTCCCACCTCCTCCGTGCCTTATCAACACTCCCATCTACTAGCACACATACCCACATGCGAAAATATATTTACTCCTATTAATTTAATTTACTTATCAATTTCCCCCATAAAAATATCATTGAACGACGCAATTTCCACTTCCAGATCCAGAACAGGATCCAAACGTCAAAATCCAATCCACGTCTCACATCTCGTTTCCCCACAAAAAAATTACAACTTTGTAAATTCATCATGATTGTTTCAACTTCAATCTTCGACGTATTTTCGCTCACTCCGAATGAGTGCTCCATACCGACCGATATAGAAGAATGAAATCAGTTTCTTCAAGAAAAAAATATAGTTTAGTTCTTTTTTGTGTGCAGAAAATACAAGTTAACTCATTTTTAAAGACCTTGCAAAAAAAATTTTGTACAGAGGCTCCATTCATTTTTTTACCGATGATGATGACGATGACGATATCATCTGATGGCTCATCATCCTCATCAGTGCACTGCCAGGAGGAGCAGCATCAAACAAGCGATTACAATTTACATCGCCTGATCAAGTTTATTTTTATCTCTCATACAGAAAACTTTGACTTGAATTATTTGTTTGTGTTTTTTCTTCTTTCATACGTAATAAGTAGAAAAAAAAATTTGTTACCAGTAACCTACTCGCCACTCACTCAGGGAATAAACTAAAAAGGTCTCCAATATGGAACAAGCGAGTGTAGCTGAACTGGAACAGGAGCGTGTGCCTCCTCCTCCTTATTTTTTTTTCATTTTATTCTTCGGTTATTTTTATGCGGAGCAATACTCAATCTATAATTATATAATAGGCGCGAACTCCTATAGGACTAATACAGATAGGTATAAATACGCAGTAGATTTAGATATCGGGCGAGATTAGACGGAGATTTTTGGGAGAAGCAAGATCATTTCAATGTCATCGTGCACGCTGAGCAAAAGCGTTGATGCAAAAATTGCGATCTTTGCAATCCTATACCACTTTTTTTTGCGGGGAGATTTTACTAAAAAAGCCTCTAAGCGTCTGCTGTGTAGCTTGTTTTTAGCAGAATAAAAGCAACAAGTGCAAAAACTGGCCAAATGAAGTTTCTTCAATGGACTTTTCTAGGTCGGTGTCGGTTGCTCACTAGAGAAGCTGTGTGAAAGGAGCAGTCGAGCAGTGGCGGCAAATGCACTAACTGCGTACTTTTATGCCATATGCCGGGAAATTAAAAGAAAAAAAAGGAAAAGTGAGGAAAAGAGTATAGTGAGGAGTGAGAAGTGAGTTCGGCTAGCATAAGATATATGACGAGATGATGAAAATGCGCGTTGAAGTGAAAAAGCGGAAGGAAGCTGGGGAAAAGGATGATGCAAGGGTATGTATGCTGTACTCACTGCATATGAAAGCAGGACAAGGAAAAATGAAAATTACGACGGGAAGGAAAATTACTGCTTCATTTTTTACCAGACAACTGGGCCAATTGAGTGTGAGAGAATTTGCAATAAGCCATAAAAACAGTGTAATCAACGGCGCATGTAATATTAAATCTGATAAAAACCAATTTTTCATGTTGTATCCTCCACGGATTATTATTATTATTTTAGAGGTGGTATGATTCAGCACTACATCATCTTAGAAAAAAAAAAGTCGCAATTGTTGCAAGAAAATAGAGTAGGCATTTATTTTTGCTTTGGTGTGGCTTGTGTGGGCTGCTTGTAGGTGATTGTGTGAGTCGAACTTTTAAATTAGAAATAGGAGAGTGACTCCTTCCTTCCTCCTCAGCAGATGGTACGGGATATATGTCAAAAGTTACGGCTTTATTTATAGCGAGATTCTAATTCAATATTGCGAAAAGGGGAGTCTGGAGGAGGAGAAAGCTAAATATCAATCTGTCTCAGTTTCGCCCACGCACTGTAGACTCTTCCTAGCAAATGCAAACAGAGAATGTACGCAACATATCTCTATACTATAATTACAGTTACAGTCAGAAAGGAAATTAAAGTGAAAATTAAAACGGTTGATCTTCTCGATATTAGGCTCGGCTATGTGGGCAAAGTGAACTGAACTTTGACTCAGCAGGGGTGGCTCTTGCTTGCTAAAATACTAAACAGAATATCATACTAAATATCATATTAGAATTTGGAATGGGAGGGCAGGAAAGGAAGCAGAAGCTTTTACAATTTATCAGAGCGGGAACCACAAAACCAAACCCCAAACAGAAAAGAATTTTTTCACGGAGACCTTCTCTCGCGAAATAATTGAGGCGTGTTTTGTGTTTGCACTCCTGTAGGATTTCCTCTCGTATTTGAAGAGTGTGACTGTGACTGTGTGACAATGCTTGCAAAGAATTTGGCAACGAAAAAAATAAGAATTTTTTGTATGACTCATTTTTTTTCCATGGGAAGCACGTGCGTACTCAACAGGATGCTTTTTTCCTTTGCCTTGGAATTCTATCTGGTTTATTTGGTATAAAGCTCTTTTGCTAATTGTACGCGCTGCTTAATATGAGACGTTTTCCTGGCAGGAGCTGAAACAGGAGAAAGCCTCTTTCTCATGAGAAAAAAAAGAAGAAGATGGAGCCGACTTCATCTCCTTTCCTAATCCTTAATGTATATTTTTACCTACGCAAGATTAAGCCGGGTTTTGTTTACAATTCTGTGCCAATAAACAAAAAAAAGATGCACAGCCAAAGTTCTCTAAATACTGGATTTATGCAAGGTTGACGAGATGCGGACGAGACGCCGTAATAGAAATGGGAAAGAAAGTCGGAATGTGGGAGTGAAGGGAGACGAAAAAAAACTTGTACACTTTCGATGATGAAATCATACAGTTGTCGTCATTACATTATATTTTTTCAAATCCGGAAGCAAATTGTGGCCCTAAACTTCAATACATACCAATAAATTATAATGATAGTGTGTGAAGCTGAACTGTGGGGCTTGTGCAGGGGCAAATTGATACATCAATTTTATGTTGAAAGTACATAATAACTATGTAGTAAGCAGACACCTTAGATTCTACTCAGAATACGAAATACTCCGATAGCGTCTGGCAACTCGAATCCGACGGGTTTGGAAACAAACACGACATCTGCAAAAAATCCTCTGCAACGTGCTGTAGTGAGAAACTCCGGTGGTGATCTACCGGGAATTGTGTTAGATGGCAAATTCCCTTTATTCAAGTTCATTCCCGTATTCCATAGAAATGGCAACAGCAGTTATCTGGCTGTCGTAACATGCGTACATGTACATAAATATAATCATTTTAAGGTCAGCAATTTTGTAACCAGCCGGCAGCCTCTCCTTTTGTCTATACATGTCTCGAAATAAGTCTGCATTACTTGTCATAAAACAAATTATATTGATCTTTCCTGGAAATTTATAAAAATAAATCCGAGTCTGACCTAACTGAAATGGAGTCATTAGGGATCACAAACATTGACAGTGGAGTTTTATCTATTTGTCATTCATTAAGTGTCCAAAAACTAAATTCACAACAAAACACTCACATGCAGGGGATTCCCGATTCCCTGGTGTCGCTTTTTTAAATTATGATGACAATCACAATGTTATGATAATGATGATTGACAAATTAATAAAGTAGGCCAAGTGGATAATTTTAAAGTAAATATTGCTGATTTCAGACTGGGGTAGTTGTGCGATGTGTCAGTGAATTTAATCAGCTTTGTCAAATTAATTTTATCAGTGAGTAAAGTAGGGATAAATATTGTACTTGAACATTGTAATGATGTCAATGATGTGTAATAATATTTTTGACAATTGGTACAGATTTTCACGGTACAAGGAATCAGCTATTTGGTTAGTCCATCTAAATATAGTCCTTCTTTCTATATATCTTAATTATGAGTTTAGCTACATATGGCACACGGCTAAATAAATGACCTGTTATGTTATATGCAAACAATGAGAAATACCGATGAAAACAGCAGCTATAAGATTAGATGCTTCAGATTGAAATATGTGTATGTCCGAATCGAAGTTCAATAATGAGTGAGTTATGAAAAAGCGAGAAATAAATGTCATGTAGATGGCATTGTCGTTTTTAAACAATTTCGTATAATTTAGTCAAACTTACCCAATCATTTTTTGATTGGGCAAGGATAATAAATATTGTTTTTTTCGCAGAGTTGAATAGAATCATTTACAGCTTAGAGTAAACGTAGTATTCCGTCAATGCTCTGATTCCAGTTTATTTCTGGTTGAGCGCAGCCTTGGCGTTCTCAACAATTTTCAGTGCGTTGAGACGTCCATGTCCGAAGTGATGGTTGGGGAAAGATGCGTCTGAAAATTAACAATGGAAGTTATTACAATATTGCCAATTGACACTTCAATGTAATCATACTGCAAGTTCTGTAATCTAAATTAAGAAGATTAAGTTGCTTTACCATCAATTCCACCACAGACAGCACCGCCACTTGAGAGATCGGTATCAACACCATGAATAAGGGCTTGCCAAACTTCACCGAAGGTAAGGTTGGGGTTGACGGACAAGAGAAGGGCAGTAACACCTTGATAAATTGAATTAAGTTAGTCATTAGTAAAGCTATTTTACACGAAAGCAATCCCATATGAAGTAATTTTTACCAGCAGCGTGTGGACAGGCCATACTGGTTCCACTCATGGTCATGTAGTGGGTGTCTGAGCTGTATCCAGCAGAGACAATGTCCACTCCTGGAGCACTGATGTCTGTAATTTTAAAAATATATAATAAATATAGCCAAGTCCTGGAACTTTATTCATATTGTAATTCCTGGTTACTTCAATATCTTACTGACCTGGCTTCAGCCTTCCGTTGGTGGCAGGTCCTACTGAGCTGAAATAGGCGATTACGTCGTCTTCGTCTATATAAAAGCATTAAGCAATTTTCTCTTATAAGGAGCCAAGTCAGGCGATATAAAGTTTGTATCATAAAAACCAATTATTAAAATTAATTACCAGTTGCACCAACACCAATAACACGACGCATATCTCCCGGAGAGTTGGCTGTTGCACATCGAGAACCTGATATTGTTGGGTAAAGAGATCAATAATTTGTAAATGTCAATTGATACTTGAGACAATAAAGATAACTTTGAATATAACTAACTTACTTACCTGAGTTACCGATGGCAAAGATTGGTACGATTCCACCTTTAATCCAAAGAAAATGGTGTAATTATGTGATATTAAATTATATACAAATATATGCGCGCATTTTCTCTCACCTGCAATCCATGCATCAGTAACGGACTGATACCTTGATAAATTGAATTAAGTTAATTAGTTAATTAAGTTAGTCATTAGTAAAGCTATTTTACACGAAAGCAATCCCATATGAAGTAATATGAAGATACCAGAGATCTCCTTGACCGCCTCCCCAAGAATTAGACACCAGATGGGGGGCTTTGGAGCAGTCAGCATCACTGCCATCAGGGTTGGTTGGGCAAAGGGTGAATTCACCGCAAGCGGTCAGATCGGTTCTGGGACAGCTTCCTGCAAGCGTATTCAGAGAGATTTTTTAATCCAGATTAGCGTTAATGTGAGCTTAAACCTATTCAGAAAAGACATTAATCCTTAATTCTTATCCGTAATCCCCAATTCGAATACTAATTTAAAGCTAATTTTTTAAACTTAAGTTTGAATCTGATAGTTAAGCTTATTTGATATTCATAGACTTAAAAGTTAAGCTTAATCCTTAATCTTGCATCGAAGGTGGATTATGTATCTACCTGCACCGCATACCATAGTTGCCATTGGGTAAGCGCTGGAAGTACTTTGCGGAAAATTTGAATTTCTTACCTGATGGACTGCAGGCCTTGCAAGCGATCCAGGTGGCACCTACAAAGTAAAAAGTTTCAGTGCAAATTATAACCTTTATTTAGCATATAGCTAATATTTGGCATCTAAACTAGACTAGAACTAGACTGAAAGATTATATTATCATAATAATGCGCTCACCGGGGGCGACACCGATTTCCAAGGCTCCAGCGATGCTTCCCCTAATTAATTATACAAAACAGTAAAAATTAGATACAAATTGAATAACCTTCAAATGCAACTTACAGTTCTGTTAGTGTTTTTCTTACATGGTGTGAGATCCGTGTCCATTCTAAATGATTACATAAAATTAGCAGGTTAAGCTATAACAATAAAACTATTCATACCTATATGCATTTTTTTTCGACTGAACTTACGTCGTCATAAGCAGTTTGTCTTCCAGCATAAGCATCAAGCCAACCATGTCCTTCTCTGTAGTTGTGCTTAAGGGCTTCATGAGTGGGGCGGACTCCACCTGACAAAGAATTTAATTTTAGTTATTGATTTTTTGGTCATTCGCAGAGCTTCAGTTTAGGTGATGTATGCATTCAATTCATTGAGATTTCATTGCTTTTACCGTCAATATTGGCAACTACAATCCCGGTTCCATTAGTAGTGGCCCAAGCTGCAGGGGCCTGGACTTTGTCCACCCCCCAACCCTTGCTGGCCTGTATAATTAATTAATAATAATTAATAATTAATTAATTAATTAATAGTGATGTAGTGACCTATTGATGTAGGTAATTCTTGGATAAAGTAATTAAATCACTATTAATTAATTAATTAATAGTGATTTAATTACTTTATCCGAGAATTACCTACATCAATTATCAAATTTTAATCTGATTAGTTCACTGAATACTGATTAGTTTATTATCAAAAATGGAATTAGATTAAGTTAGTTTAACTCGGAATCTCTGAATACGCTACCTGGGTTCCATATCTTTTGGATACTTGGGGCTTTCCAAGCTCCGCGATTTGCTCTTCTTCAATTAATGCAACTTCTGGGAAGCTGGCCAAAGCCTGGACAATTTCCTTGGTGGCTCCCTTAATGCTTATTTCGTTGGAGATCCAGAAACTCCTGAAGTTAATAGACTCTTGCTTAAGAAACTTTTGTACAATTTGCTGAGAAGAATCTCTGTTAAGTTCGAGGGCAGTCTTCAGGGAGGTGAGACGATCCGCACGTGTTTGGAAGGACTGGTTTTCGATTTTACTAACAACGTTAGTGTTTCCTCCGACGAAGGAAACGAAAATGTTAGCCTTACCATCCTTGTCAAGGGTTTGTGCTAGCCCATTTGTAATTTTTACAGCGGGGCCTGCACTAGCAGCTGCAACAAGGGCAGCTAATAAAATTAGCTTGTTCATTATTTTAGAAAATAAGAGTTCTGTCCTGGATAAAATCTTCTTCTCGACTATGACGAAAACTGTCGCGGCGACCCAATTTTAAGAGACAATCTTTTCCAGTCGCTGGACGCATCATCACGAGGTGTCTGCTTACCATCAACTTTTCCAGTCGGTCATTGTGTTGGACAGTGACAAACGATTGTGTACAAAATAGAGACATTTGAATATGCAAGAACAAAGTCCTTCACCAAAGCAAAACAATCGACTCTGAGACTAATTTTATACTTCCAAAAAGATAATAAGTTGTGTCTGATAAGCAGATGTTCACATGTTTGTGCAATTTTTTTCACAAGTTGACGTTAATTTAAATTGCGTTTAATATTTGACATTTATCATAATCATACTGTATATCCGAGAACTACCTACATCAATTATTAGCAATTAAAAAAATAATGACTGAGCTTATTTTAGACACCTGTCATATAGAAAGCAGAAATTGAGAAAATTTAAATTAAATTCAAGGCTAAAGTTAAAACTCAAGTGTCAGCAAATTAATCTATAGGGATCACACAGTCCATGCCAGTACCTTGATTTGCTAACTGCTTGTGCCAATCATGCATCATAATAAAAGTTGTGTGATTGTTTCAGTAAATCCACTTAAAATGAAAGAGAGAGTCAGTCATTCTCTCGTCCTACTACGGAAGAGGTGAGGTACATAATTATTTCCCAGGTTTTCCCACTCTAAAATTTTGTCGCAAGCTTTATTTACCCGTCTAACAACATAAATTGTACAAACATGATTGGGTTCCCATTTTTAACAAGGGTAATCCACTTTTTTTCGCGATTGTGAAAAAGGAAAGACGAAATGCTCAGTTTTTTTACTATGTACACTAGCAATCACCTAATACTAATGAAATTGTAATTATATTGTACACTACATAAAGTTATAATATGGTATACATTTCATCTTCATCTTATCTTTAAAAAGCTATAAATTTTATGGAGCATGTGTTAGGCAATGCGGAAATTGAATAATACGTCATAAAGCATTTTAGAAGTTTTACCGAAGCCACATGGATTTTTCATTGCATTGTACATATTCTACTAAAAGCGACTCTTGCATTTGAACATCTTGCAGGCTTGTGACTTTGTGACGTAAAGAAATGAGTAGGTGTAGGCAGTGAACCGAAAACGAAAACTTTTTGTTTATTAGTTGACCAATTTTATCGGCATATGGCATTCAGTCATAAACTTGCTACATGTACCTTAGGTACCTAACTCCTTGCGTAAAAACGCTAAAATAAAGGAACAATGTTTACATTTCACAGACTAGACTTGAACAAAACAGCATTCTTAAATCTTATTAGAGGCTAACGTGCCACGTGTAGGTTAAAACAACTACCATTTTTTTTTACGAAAGTTGAAGAAACACAGGCAGCTCATTAAATGAAAGCACAAATGTTTCATAATTGAGTTTAATAGCATTTAATGCTTTATAAAGACACTTAAGCAATCAACCTGCTCGTCAGCGTCCGTACTGAAACTTGGTCTGAGACAAGCAAAAGGCATCGAAAGCTCTGTCGTAAAATCACTTCGAGCATGAAACCAATTAAGCTCATTAGCAAACCCGCAATCAAAATCATTAAGCTTCCAAAAATGTTTGAAATTTTTAGTGGTTTCACGCTGCCATCATCGTATTGTATCCACGCTTTGAGCTTTTCACCTTTCCTTACACTGTCTAGTCTCATTTTTCGCAGGTTCAAATCCATCATTTTCAGGTTTAGCCCGCCCTGAAAAGCGCTTTCCAGGTAGTAGTTGTAACTTTCCTGGAATACTTCTCGCTTTTTAACAATTTGCGTCAGCGGAATAAAGTTGAACGTATCTTTGGAGTGGAAAAATGGACTTTCTCCACGGTTGTCAGCAAAGACAACTCCCGTTTGAAATCCGAGTAAAAAGTCCCACGACACGCAAGCAAAATCTGAGGTGAGAGCCCATGCAGTTCCATGCAGT
>JAHZND010003809.1:0-14151 GCA_027744115.1 Acrocyrtus sp. NNG-2020 | reverse complement strand
CGCATTCATTTCATTCACATTTTTATTACTGCTAAACCTCTTTTATGACAATGCATCTACCCTTCATGTTATGCACATTTTTGCTAGGTCTATGACTATGACTAAATATTTTTTTTGCATTTTTGGTGCTGTATCGCAAATCGCAACACAATTTTACTGAGTAGTGGAGGTGGCAAACTGACGCTGAGCTATATACACTGCCTGCGCCGTGATGAAGTCAGCATTGACAGCAAATCAGCATTTCCTTTCCATTTCATTTCAAGGCGACACATTCACATTTTTGTCAATTTGCAAAATTTATCCTTTCTGTCTGAATAATACCAAATATGTATCTTTTCAGCTCTGGCTCTCTGGCCTGGCTCTGACTCTGACTCTCGCATACATTTATTCACTCCCATTCCCAATTGTTTGTTGCAGCAAAATTTATGAGCGATATCACTCTACATTTGCACACAAAAAAGTACAATGACTGCCTTCTCAAATAGCAAAAGCCAACAGCCAACGTCATCCAACAATCCAACGATTTTTATATATCGCTCACTCCTTCTTCTCCTCTATCTCCCTCTCCTCCCTTTTTATTATTCCTTCTTCTGAGGACAAACTAGTCGTAGTCGTACCATTTTAATATCCTAGTCATAGAACATGTCCCTCCTGCGACGTTTATACGCGATGTGATGTTATGCAACATTGACAACACTCACTCCCTTTTTCCATCCTATTCCTCCCGTTCTCCTCAACATCCTTCCCATAAAAGTTGTGTATTTGTTTATGAGCAAATATACGTATGTCCTTCTCATTAACGAAAAGCCCGTAGGTACTATCGCAAAGACATACTAAATTTATATATGTACTTATAAGTACAGGCAGCTCCGTCCTTTTAAAGTTCTCTTTTTTATAGCCAAAAAAGATATTTTCTTTTTTAAAGAAAAGACTGTTTCTGTTGTTCTCTTATTACGTGTCTGCTACCATATTAAATGGCACTATCAACTATCGGCTGAAGTCGAAGTCTTATTTTTTCTTCCATCTTCGTCACTCCGTAATAATATCCGTATATATCCAAGCATGGAATGGAACGCTGCTGCTGCTTTCTAAAAAGGAGTCTAAAAGCATTAAAATTTACCAGCTCTGTTGTCTGTGAGCATACAAAGAAGTAATTTTTTTTGTTGGATTATATAGCAGCACACAACATCAACATAAAATGTATGTATTCATCATTATAACCTTCAAATCCAACATCTTTATCTGTTTCAACTTGCTATATGGTTGTGATTACTGAGGGAGTTGGAAGCGCACTCATACTCTCATGAAAAAAAAATTCCTTTTTTATACCAGCAAAATGAAACTGTAGTAATGTATTATGTATTGAGGGCCCAGGAGGATATCTTATATTATCTTAAGCTCAAAGTTATACAACAATCACAATCAGCATCATCATCTAACATCATCAGAGACAGTGGAGAACAGAGCATCGCATCGGCAGATCATCTCGTCAGACTAAAAAACTTGGTTTTTTTTCTCTTCTCTTTTGCAGCGGGCTATAAGTTCAGATCGGATTCTCTGATTTGAAGTGGAACATGAGCAGCCTCTCGCTCCATCTACAGAGGCATCATCATCAATCCCATACATATTCAGAAGGAGCGTTTTTACTACTATTTTTACTAGATATTTAATGCACTCGTGTATGAAAAAAGATGTTTTTTTGGCTGTGTATAGCTATGCGAAATGTATACGTGAATGTTGTCTCGAGCCTTGCACAATTCTCTCATTCCATTCTCCATATCGGTATACATTTTAATATGTTTTTATTCCCTTCTTCGGTATAATTCTCCTCTTTGCAGGGTGGTGGATGTGGATAATAAGTGAGCGCTGAGTCTGAAGCATACCTTTACCTATTTCAAAGAGAATGCAAACCTGTCTCACATTCATGACTACTTGACTACTGTATACAAAAATATATAATTTTTTTTCATACACGGCATTGCCATTTTTTATTCCCTGCTGCCTTCAAACTCCATTTTTTCTGAGGAATCCCACTTGCTAACGTAAAAAAAAGATATATCTATTTTTCACATACGCAAATTTTTAGGCATCCAGCCTAAAAAACCGCAAAGAAGTGTTGGAGAAATCCCTAAAAATAAAATGAGCGAGGGGTTGTGCATTTGTAAGCAAGCAGAAAATAAACGGCACTCTTCGCTTCGTCTTCTTCGTCAAATTTAATGCTCAATCCAAAAAAAAATTCAGCCGCACAAGAGAAGAATATAAACTTTTACTTTTTGGGAACGTGTGAGTTGTTGTAGTGCCATCATCATCATCCATTCGCATCTTTTCTCGCTCACATCACGTCTTTATATGGCCTAAACTATTTTGTGACTTTAGAAAAAACACTTTTTTTCCTATATGGATTTTTTGTGTTGGGGAGAGATGCAAACAAGTACACCTCTCTACATGTAAATGATAGGAACAGCGAGCAGGGTGGATTGTGGATTAAACAGTTTTTTATGCGTGTAGAGTGGAGTGTTGAGCAATGAATAAAAATAAAGTCATTTCAGTTCTCTCCTTTTAATAAAAAATTACAAAAAAACTAGGGCTAAATGAAACTGCAAAGCTTTTGAATTATATATATATTTTTTACGTGAATTGTAAATGTCGTAAGTCGTAATTGGAACAGGCAGCGGAGAGGCATGCGTACGGTACATGCAAAGCAAAAAATAATAATCTCAATTTTTCTGGCAGATGTAGCAAAAAGTGTAAAATAATCTTGTAGTGTGGATCTTCATGTGAAAAAATGTGATTTTTGCGAGGCTACAAAAATAAATATTGAACGTTGAGTGCGAATGCAGAGTGTGCGATCGGTATCGATATCAGTTTCAAAAAAAAATTGGTTAACAAAAAACAAGTGGAGAAGAAGGAAGTTTGTATTTACGCAATTTGTGGTTGTGATTTTTGGGTTGTGCACTCCGTTTTGACTATTTTTTCGCGGATAGTTGTTAGCGACAAGGCAGGAGACGGATCTCTACTCTTTTACGTTCTATTGCTGATAAGGTAAAGAATTCGTTTTTTATATTTATCAAGTTTTTACGGTTAATTTGTTTTTGTTATTGATTTTGAATGATACCCTTTTTACGGTATATTTTATTGTGGATGTAGGAGAAATTGCGTGTATTTAGTGGACAGAGTTTGATAAGGTCGATTGGTTGATGTAGGTAATGACTTCGGGGAAAAATTAGTAGCTTACATACGTAGATCAATCAGTCAACAGTAGTAGTTTGTCAGCTAATGTTTGTTTTATGGATGCACGTGGCAGTGCAGTTTTACAGTTTGTTTGCCAATTTTGACTAAATTTCAATTCAGAGTTGATAGATATCACTTTTGAAAAGGTCGTTCGAATAATTCAAGGAGAGTATTTGCCTTAGTGCAAATACGAAAGTCAAGTGTCACTGTCATAAGGTGACATTGGCTGTCAGAATTGCAGTTTCTTGGCTGACGGCTGTGGCTGAGTATAGTCATTTGCTTATGATATAGGGAAATGTTAATGTTAATCAAATTACTGAACACTGGACATGTTAGAACAATTGCTAATTGGTTTGATTAACTCTGAAATTATAAATGGAAATGTGACGATACTTAAATTGAACTAACTATAGGAGTGCTTGCTATGCGGAATTTAATCCTTTCATATTTCATATCTCGTTAACCTTTGCCTTTACCTGGGCACTTTTGTGGCAGATTATCTGTAAAAGAGGTCTACAGAAGATTATCTGACCACTCGACTCATACTTGTTTGAGATAAATTTGAAGTGTGTCTGGTGGGTGTGTGAATAGAATAAGAATATCAGAAATTTGACAAGCACATTTCGACAATTTGAACAGGGACAGATGTACTTTAAAAGTTGTAGTAGCGGTGATGAAATCTTTTACTCTATTTTAAATGCATACATTCATATGAAGTTGATGAAACATTTAGAGTTTAAAAATTGCACGAATCTGCATATTGCATTGTAGTCTTGCAATGTATAATACAAGTTTTATGGAATGTAATGAAATGAATTTTGTTATATAAGAATTTTATGGTGGCCGAAGATTGCAGAGAGATTTAAAGTTAAAATTGTTAAATAGTCAATGGATAATATTTCATTTGTCTTTTATTACGAGTACTTCATTTGCTTGTCTGACCTGTCAGATTCGTAGATGCATTAGGCATGTGCAATCAGCACAATTGATTTTCCCTAAATGGCTAAATATCAAATGCGGAAACATTCCTTCCTTCAACCTTCAATGTGTAGAATGAATATGAAGGCCCTTTTGATTGAATGAATAGGTTCAATAGCATTCGACTTACCTATTCTCGGTCAACTTTTATCATTTATTGTACTCACTGATAAACTTGTCGATAAGCTGTCACAATCATCCATATTGTTGATTAGGTATGTATGTTTATATTACCGTGTCGTTTGCTTGTGGATCATCATCCTTTCTCATATAAATGCCTACGTTTTGATTTTTGATATGATAATGATAATAAACGCTAGAGATGTAATAATAGATAGATTAAAGACAGAGGAGCACCTCTCAACTCCGTCTATTTCTGTAGAAGCTACATAGGTAGTTTACAATAACATATAAGCACGCAAAGAGTTTCAACGCAGACGTTTTCGAATCGAAACGGAATTTTTAGTGGGTAGCAAGGTTAGATAGCTAGCATGTTTTTTACAACTTGTATACTTTTACTTAATTATTAATTTGCCGCTTAAGTATTGATCAAAAGATCATTACAGAATTTATATTTGCCCAGTTGAAATTGCAGAATTTAAGTTTTTGATCAACTGAACTACTACCTTTAATATCAATATGCACTTTAGAAAAACCATGTTGGGCAGTGGGTGGAGTGGGCACCTATTGTATGGTTCAGTTTTGGTAATAATTATTGCAACATGAAATTTCAATCGGAGAGCAACAATTTGAGTCTTTAATGCTAAAGTGAAAACGGTATAATGATGTGATGTAATATACCCGAACCCGAATTTCACAAAAGACAAGACGCGAAATTTATAAAAGCCGAATCATGTCGACTCTACGTGCTAATCATTCGCAAAATTTTTCCCCTACTTTACAGATTTGTATGTGTTGCCCTGCTTTACATCAACTTAAGGAGCGTCTGTTTACAGAAGAAGAGCTCACGGAATCTATACGGCGTCCGTTTGAAGTGTAGAACTAGGTCCAACTCGAACTCGATTAGTAAGATTGACCGAAGTAGCCGTACTTCAAATTCTTTTATCCCAATAGTATTAATCATTCCTATAATTTTTCAACGCCAAGTGTGAAAGCTTAATTCATCGTAATCTTATTGTGTTGTTCTAGATCGGGAAGGCCAAATGATCTTTCGGAGAAATCAAAGTTGGCATCTCCGAACTCAAAGCTAAAGTAACGCCAGTAGTTTTCAGTTTTCGAAAAGTGCGAAAACAAGTATATATTGTTAAAGATTTAAAAGTGTAATATTTGGAGTCGATTTGTCAAGTTGGTGCCTGTTGACTGTGAATCTTCGTGGTAATCTGTTATCGAGACCTGCTTGCTATATGTTTCTCTAGAAAAAACAGCATCAGTATACAAGATGAGTAAATCCTGTGCCAAGTGTGAGAAGACAGTGTATCCCTTGGAAGAGCTGAAATGCCTGGATAAGGTTAGTGTGTAATTTCGTCAAGTTATAGTTAGTAATATTTTATTTTGTTGCATTATTGCTATATAACTATGTAGGTACATGTGTCTTATACGTCACACACTTTAATTTATTATTTCTTACTTTAGTACATATTAATTTGAGTGACATGGGTCGATGGGTCATAGGGACAAATGAGTAGAATAGAATGGAATTTATGGTCGTTGTGTTGAAGCCACAGATGAGAAAATAAAGATTATAAACTATCTATCTATTAATTGGTGATTTAAAATTAATATGACATCAAAAGGAAGCAAAATACTAAAATAGGATAAGATGTATGATAAAGATTCTAATCCTTTAGGTTGGTGTTTGAACTAAAAACTCAGGCAGGGTTAATAAACCTACGAGAAAAGATATGCGTGAGTAACTAGTTGGCCCATTTAGTCATTTAGTTTTCATTCCTCTTTCTTACTGTTTACCGGAGCGCAAGCACCTAGCATTATAAAATAGCTACCTATCTTTTTCCTTTATTACGTACCCGAAAGTACTACTAGCTTGAATACACTAGCTATTGCTTTATAGTAGGTACCCATCTTACACCCATTTCATATTTCTTATGCCTAACATATTTTAAGGAAAGGTAGAAATTTAGTCCAGTTTTGTTACGCATGAGTTGTATTAAAGTAAACATTCTTTGTAAAGTAAATATTACAGACGATGACGCTATATCTAAGTTCATGCTACTAACAAACAGCAGAATTTTATAAATCGCCGAATGATTTTTACAGATATGGCATAAGGGCTGCTTCAAATGTCACGAGTGTGGGATGACGCTTAATATGAAAACATACAAGGGTTTTAATAAACTACCTTATTGCGAAGCACATGTACCAAAAGCTAAGGCTACAACTGTTGCTGAAACGCCAGAATTAAAGAGAATTCAGGAAAACACCAAGATTCAATCTAATGTAAGTATATACTTATGAGTAATTATGTATGAGTTTTGTTATGAACTATAAGGAGAGCCAAACATTTCCATATTATGGATTATAATCCATTCTTTCAACAGTGAAAACCTAAATGCTTGTTTTATCTTATTGAAACAGGCGGCTTATCATGCCGAATTTGAAAAGTCCAAGGGAAAATTTACACCCGTGACAGATGATCCAGAACTACTAAGAATTAAACAAAATACAAAAATCATTAGTAATGTAGCATATCATGGAGACCTGGAAAAGAAAGCGCTAATGGAGCAGAAAAGAACTTTAGCTGGTGAGGGTGAGGGAAATAAAAATGGTGTCCCTCCCCCAAGAAGTCCGTCATCTTATATGGAAGAACTTTCATCTCTTCCGACAAGCCAACCTCCTCCTCCAGCACCTGTATCACACCAGCAGCAACAACAATATCACCATCAAGTTCACTCCATGCCACAATCTTACGGACAGCAGGCTCCAGTGTCGTACAATCGTGCCCCTGGATCTGGGTATAATTCACACAACGATGACATTCAGCAACAACGGAATTACTCGTCAAATCAACAGAATCGCCATAATGTGCCACAACAACAGCCACAATATCATAATCAGCAACACTCTCACAATTCACATAATCCTTCTCAGTACGACCAACAGATTAAAGACACTAGGAGCTATCAACAACAGCAACATCATCAGTACCAAGCTCAGCCACAGTACCAGCCACCACCACAGCATTACAGTCATCATACTTCGGGTGTCAATGCTTCACCTTACTCAAATAGAGGCCAGCAAAATGTAATTTACACTTCTGACAGTGGAGGTAATGCAGAACAGTTTCAGTATTCTAATATCTGTAGTAGTGATAACTTGACAAACGAGACATGATTAATATTAACGGGCACTAATTTATTTGTTTCAGCACTGGCTGGATCGCCCAGAAAGGTTGGATCTATTTCGGATTATGATCCCATGAATAATTATTATGGATCTATAGAAAGTCAACGAGCTATGCAACAGGTATAGTATAGTCACCGTGATTGTTATCGATTTATGTGCTACAAACTGCAAATCTTATTATTCACTAAAAGCATTGTCTTTGAAAGGCCGGACGCATGCAGCAGCAACATGCACAACATCAGTCTTCCCGAGGTCAAGGGATGGTTGGACATCATCAGCCACCACCACAAATGCAAATGCACCATCCAACTAGATACAGGGCGCTGTATGACTATGAGGCACAAGACGTCGATGAAGTTAGCTTTGCAGAAAGTGATCTAATTGTGGAATGTACACCGGTACGAATATCATATTAATTCGATATTATTACAATAATACTTCCATTATTGTATATTGCAATTCGTTTTAAACATGTTGGCATATTTGTTTGTGGGTTAATAGATTGAAGAAGGATGGTTAACTGGAACAGTTCAACGCTCAGGAAAACGTGGTATGCTTCCTGCTAACTACGTTGCCCCTGTGTAAGCCGCAAATGGAATATTTTTAAAATAGCCACGGCCACAGGAAGCACGTCCTCTTTATTGGAGAATGCGCTGAGTGAAAATATAATCATTTGTTGTAACAATGAAACGCAAACTTCTTGTGCCGCCTTGCCTAAATTTGGTTTATTTGTAGTATAATTAAAACACATGTCATGCTATTGTAATTATAACTGTATAAGTGTAAGTATTTTATTTGTATTATTGCTTTGGAAAATCCTAAGCTCTTTCAGTTGCTTTGCCTTGCAGCTTAATTTTGCTAAGTCTTCAGTCTTCCGTTGGTTTGCTGCTATAATAATCCCCGTGAGAATTAAACAGTGAAATCGTAACGTGAATAGAGTAATTTATAAACGAATGTCGGTGTTACTAATGTAGCTAATGTTGATACTTACCTATATTTTCATTGCAAGTATGGAAAGGAAAATGCAAAAAAGCTTGATATTTAAAATTTCAAAGTGCCTGTCTCTGGGGAGCACGGTCTAATCATGTATAAAGTGAAGCGTCTTGTGGGAAAATTCCGTTCCGTACTTGACTGATTTCGACAAGCACTTGATTTTAAGTGTTCTAATTGGCAAAAAATATGAAAAGAATAATTGTGTATTGTAATTTGTATTACCCAACCGTATGTACTAGATACTTTCTACCGTGTAACTTTAATAATATCTAAAAATTAATTAAATTAAACTTTAGTAAATTTCGTCACAATTCCGTTGACAAACATTAAAATAATGGCGAAAGTCTCCAAGTAAAACTTTCTGAAGTGAACTAGATTGTTGACTTCGTCTTTGTATCTTCAGATAGGTATTATTAACAATTCCAATCTTTTTATTACAAAATCGTAAAGAACAGACTGTGTCAAACTGGAGGCAGCTTTTAAGTATAAACTAATAATATCCATTAACGTTATTGTAAAAATATTTGTAATGCTTGTAAACCAGGATGTACTATATAGTTTGTAGATTCATGAGCGCCAAACTTTATTCTAATATTTCGTCTACTAAGTAAACATTTTAATGTCAGTTGAACAATCTATGAAGTAACCAATAATTCCTCTAAAAAGGACCATCAACTTTATTTAGCTCTGATACTTCTTTAGATGTCATTTCGGTAAATTTTTAAAATTGTACCAGTGGAAGATATAGAAAGCAGATAATCTTTTACGGTGTACACGTAAGGGTTTTTTAAAAATAATAATTTTCTACGGTGCATTCCGTCGTTCAGGCAAGTCGCTTAAAGTTTTCAAAGTAATCACGTTTTAATTGAATTAGTTGTTTTAAAATAAGCCACATTGATTTTAATCTGTCTCTGAACTAAGTAGCTCCGATTTTACCAATGTCACTTGTAATTAATCTGTTTTAAAATTCAAGAAAGAAGCACTAGAAACGAAACATATCATATCAGCCGCAAATATTTAATGCTAGAATTGATAACTTTGCCTGCTACGTATTTTTACCTCTTCAGATCACTGTGCCGTAGTCAGATTTATCTGCTCCGGTAGCAATTTATATATGGGGCGTTTATTCTAACAAGCTCAAAGTCAGTGCCTTTAGAATTGATTTAGCTTTTATAGAAGAAAATGTGAACGGAAAAATTATTGATTTAGTCCATAAGTAAATGAAACCATTGTTCAATTTGTAATAAGAATAAGAGTTAAGAAACTGTTCGTAGCAGTGTAGCTTTCTAATAACATGTAATTTTTAACGAGATATATAGAAAATACGGCGAAAATGATCTAAGATAGAAATAAAAATAAAAGGAATTTATGTACTAATAAAACTGCAACAAGCTATATTTCTGAGAGAATGGAGTAAAATTGTTAACTCATATGTTTCGGAAATTAGTGCACTAGGTATACTGATTGCTGAGCTCAGTTAGATGAGATATGACATGAGTTTTAAAATTATCAGTTTGATCTAAACTGGTTCCGTTACAAACATTTTATTTTTCATCCGCAATTTCATATTAGATCAGTATCTTATATAAAACAGTGTTTTTACATAACATATTTGTCCTGATAGACAAACTAAAATTCACAATGGCAAATATAACAAAAAAAATCATGTACAAAAATTGATAACTTTTCTACACATATACTCACATAGACACTTTTGCGCACACACGTCCAAATAGGTATGTCTAAGTCTAGATCAGTATCAATGTGTACATAATTGCAATAAACTAGGTGACGCATGCAGAAATGTATTACACAATATATTCACATATACATCTTTTAAACTTACTTACGATTCTTAAATTTGGTAACTGTGATTGATTTTGATATAAAGGCCTGCTGATTTTTGATTGACTGCAGTTATTCGGTAGAATTTCGCTGCTTAACATTGTTAAGAAATTGTAATGCAAGTTGCTTTAACACAGCAGGGTGTCCAACCGCATTTAAAACATGTTCCATATATGTAGGAGATCTGTGCGAGGGGGTTGCTCGGTAATTTTGATTATCACTGTCAGATGGTGGCGGTGATGAGGATGGGGAATTGCTGGAGTCGTTGGGCTCATTGTTACCTTTGTCAAGGCCTGCTTGGACTTCTTCAGTTGCAACGGCAGCCGAAGAGGAAGGTTCTTCTTGGACTACTGGCTCAAAATCAAACACATGATTTTCTGGTTTAATTAGTTGGACTTGTGAAAGGTTTACGAGTTGCTGGAAGGCTAGATCGTCTGGATTTAACTTTGGTTTCTTTGTTGGAGACTCGTTGTCCCCTTCCTCTGACGTTGAGGAATCAGATTCACGTTTTATGTGCTCGAAGAATGTTTTTGCTGCAAGATGTAAAGTTTCTTCACTTTCCTTGTCTCCAATTTCTGTTAAATCCATCTGTATAAAGTACACAGAATAAACGAAACTTTAGTCGAAGGCACACATTGCTACATAGGTATAATACAAATGGTGATTACGCTAGTCGCTAATGATGCAAAAATAACTCACTTCATTAGGATTAAGTATTCTATCTGCAGCACTTGGAACTGAAGAATTGACAACAGAGCTAACGATTGAACGAAGCACTGCTTCCTCCACCCTTGTAAAGTGGTCACTAGGCTGAAACAGAAATAGACTTTTGTGAGGCGACTAGTCGAGATAACAAACATCAATGCGGAACTTAATTTACAATGACTTTCAGATACTATCTAGCAAATGGTCAATTTTCATTGAAACACTCCATTGACCCAAAAAGTTATACATCATATTTATTTTTATCTCTTCAAGGAGAAACATTAAAATACTAAATACATTATTAGCGTAACTTACCAGTTCAATCCACGTATTCACACTAATACTAAAATCTTCTGACTTCACAAAGTGCCACCACTTTGGGGGTAAGTACAAACAATCGCCTGGTTCCAAAGTAACTTTTCGTGGACTACACTTTTGCAGAGCTGGTTAGCAATACATACAAATTGAAAATTAACACATTGCAGTTACAGTCGCACATCGACCATTCATTGAATTCAAAACAAATATTATGTCCCGTACCTGATTTGTTATTCAGTATTTGCTTTGCGGAAGCTAAATTGATTTGACTATACACGCTGGATTCTTCATATGGAATACGTGTCGGTCTAAGGTGAGCAGTATCACATGGTGGAAAAACCAACCAAGTTTTCCTTTTCCAAAGTAAGTTAATTTATTATTATACTGTATAATAATAAATTAAGTTTCTTTGTCTTGTATAATTTATACAGGACAAAGAAACTTAATGTTTGATATCCGCAGAAAATAAAATAAGAAATCCGCACATACCTGCCATATACTTGACTGACTAAATTACAGGAGTATGTATCGTAATGTGTATTTGTGTAGGAGCCATTAGTTCCAATCCACAGGGTAGAGTGGTCCCCGTTACGATCAGGAAAACCAAGGGCACTCCAACTAAATGTTTTCTTCAAGTTTTCCGACAGGTAAATTAACTATAGAATTGCATACAAATCGAAAATACCTCAGAATTAATAACTAATTAACTAATTAAGGGAAATATAGAAGTACGTACATACTGCTGTAATAAATCAATCATTCAATCACACTAAGTACATCGCTTCGTACATTTTTATTATGTATTGGTAATTTTGTTCATCATTTTTACCTTCAGAAAGTCTTTTTCCGATTCTGATTTCAAATGTATTACTTCCGGTAAATACTTGTAGTCATAATACATCCAAATCTCATCGGGACTTGAGTTTGATATGGGCAAGCGATATTCACCCCTAATCCACTCAATCAATCTGGTCCATGTGATCTCCAAATTTTCACACAAGGATTCCCATTGAGGATATTCATGGTCCCAATCCTGACGTCCATATCGAATAGAAAGTTTCTCGTCTCTAAAGATATCACCCCAATCCCCTAAGGTCCATTTACACGGACCCCAGTCTTGATGAATTTTTTTAAAAACCACTGGTTCCTCAATTTTATTGTGCAGTATCATTTCTCTCAAGTACTCCCCAAATGCATTCTGGCGACCCACCAATGGCGATCTACTAAGAGGGGTTCCGGCTGCAGTCAATTCATTAGGAGATTCATGACATTTTTCTACAATATTTGTAGCGGAGGTTGAGAGTTTCGATGTTGTGGCGGTCCCTTGAAGAGCCGAGTTGTCCATGTTAGGCCACTTCACTTATCCTTCCTCTTTAGTTCATCAATAACTTTTTGTATTATCGGATTATAACCTAATTGCTTACATGACAAAAATCGTACCCTGATGCTTTAATATTTTAATTACAATATTATTAGAAATCTAAATTAGTTACTAATATGTACCTGTATTTTACAAGATTACAAATTCAACATGAGTTTAACAAATCAACAATTAATCCTATGAAAATAATTGCATTGACTAAAATATTGTGAAATCACTATTAGCATGTAAATTTCTTTGAGGATAGTAACTGCGGCAGTAAGAATAAGCTAGCATCTAAGCATTCTACTTCGTTCTGTACAAAGTGAAATTGGTAATGGTGCGTGATATTGTGCACAAATTCGAAAACAAAAACTGCAGTTGTCAATTAATCGTCTAAATGCCTTATAATTGTGCGATAGCCTATATCTTGTACGTAAACTTTAAGACAATTCATCGATGATATCGGTTTTTTGGTTAGTGCGTGCAGCATCCTTAAATAGGTAAGTAACAAAATTATCCTAACACAACACGTAGAGTTTCAAGGACCTCACAGGCTCCGGATTCACTCCAGGCCCGTAAGTACTTGAATTACTTGATCCATAATTCAAATCTGTAAAGCTTTCTGAATCTTCAATTGCTTCTATATCCATCACTCAAGGACAACACCAAATAACAATTGCTATGTTTAAATCACGTTATTCGTACTTCCCCTCAAGGTTCTCTGCAGTTGACAGTGCAGCTGATATTAAAAGCGACATTGAATCCCTAATAATGTTTTCATGAACATTCTGTTTTGAAATTCCACTCGACCACCACACGATACCATGGCTTAATAACGAACGTTACTGACGGATGATTGACTGCTCGAAAGCTTTGGTCTGATGATAGTTTTACTAATTGCACGTTGCACGATGATAGCAGTAGAGAGTATTTCTGAAGATTCTTGGTTTTCGTAAGGCAGTAGTAGTGTTTAATTTCGGATTACTCCACCATCATTATTGTTGAGGCGCCATTTACCATTTATTTCACTTTAATCATCAATGACTAGTGGCTTCACTCCGGATTAATAAATCGGTATCAGCAAAGTTCTGTAAAAAATGAAAGAAAGCATAAGTTACTATTTTATGTACTATTTACCATTTACCCACCACAATTAACAGTAATACTCTCTACTCATGCCTATTGCTAATTACTATTACTGCCAAAGCGAGAGTCTACGTCAAAAAACAACTCATTAAATGATTAGGATTAGGCATAGCCATACCTACCTTTACCTAACTTTTAGTTTCACACTAGGAGTCCTAACTAACAACAGTGTAGTCGTAGTGTTTTTAAGAGCTTCGGAATAATGTATAGAACCAACTTTAATTTAAAACTACAAACAGCAGTTCTCCGTT